>VMDR010004148.1:0-46492 GCA_007922815.1 Macrotus californicus
AGAGGTTATTTATAACAGAGGAAAAACTGGAAAACAACAAGTCTCCTAAATTATGATGTGTTAACAAGACGGATGATTACATAGCCATTAAAGTAATAATTATGATGATTAGGTAGCAACATGGTAAACAGTTATGATATACTACAATATAAAATTTGCACATATGCACAGAAAAGAATTGTAAGTGAAATAATGAAAATGCTAGAATTTTTATTATGGTCATCTCAATATTTTGCAAAACAACCATAAAAATTAGGCTCACGAAGGTGCAGATATGACCCATGAACGTCGACCACCTAAAGCAATCTTGGTTGATTTCACTCCCTGAGAATACCTTGCAGATAAATACTGCACAACTGCATTAAGAGATAATACTCTAGTGTTGTTGAATCCGGGGGCACAGAAAACAGCCTGGGTAACAGTCTTTTATCCAGGACTGGACTCAGAAAGGTTTCTAGGAGCCTGACCTAGGATAGCAGCCTGAAGAATTTTGCTAAAGTCAGCTCTGGGAAATGTATGACCTTGGAAAACTGTTATTGACAATATCCTATAAAATAAAATTGGCAACTGAATAACGACACTAAAAAGGAGCGAACTCTACTTATCTATTATACTTTGGATCCCAAGTCAGGATCAGTTGACAGTTTATCACAGTTGCTGCTTCTCCAAATAACCGTGTTTTCCACCTGAGCTTCTAATAGCTGGTGGAAAGCACGTATGTCTAACTTTAGCACATTAATAACAGTTACAACCATGGACATATGCTGAGCCCATTATACTTTCAAGGCCCTCCCACCTGTGGCTCCCCAACACATTTCCTAGGATAGGTAAAATTATCCCCAGCTTATGGATAAAAAAATTGCGGCCCCGAGGTATTATTTGTCCATGATCACAGATTTGAGAAGATCTCATCTGTCGCCGACTTAGGTGTGTCCCAATCTAGTGACATACAGGAGTGACAGAGACAATATATATAAAGTATAAGTATTCAGAGCCTTTCCCATTCTACTATCTGCTAAGCAGAATTCTGTATTTATCTATAAGCCCGATCAGCACAATATGGGCCCTGCTGGATGGGGAAGAAAACTGGAAGCTAAATTAATGAATATTAGAAAGAGCAGAGGGATAGTCCTACAAGACCTGAACACATATAGAAGTATTGGCCACAGAGAGACAAACTGGGGATTTAGGGAGAGACAAAGGACATTTGGGGTGATGGCCACCAAGTGAGTGGGACCTTTAGAAGAGGGATGGGCAAAGAGAAGAGTGTGCTATGGCATCATGCCCATAGACCATGTATCCATGGAATCAGTACAGTATTCATTGCTCTTTGATGCTTTTGCAGTTAGCTGTGTTTCTTTTGAAAGGGTCACCATATTGAGTTGAGCTTTATGTGGGAGCAAGAGCCCCCTGTGTACTTGGCTGTACGTGCAAAGTATGTGGCTACTGTAAAGCTTAAACAGCTGTCTTTTTGTCACAGATGTATCGGGATGGGCTCTGCTGCCATCACTTTGCTAGAGATTTTTAAAATCTGCAATAGGAATCAGGTATGTAAGAGCTACAAGAGGTCGAAATGCAAAATGGCGGTCTGCAATAGAAGGCTCTGCCTCTTTGCAAAGGAAGCATGATCTGGGAGAAAGGACAGTTTCTGGGCTCTGTCTCCTGGGCTCCAGCCATCCCAGACCCCTTCTAGTTCCTCACATGCACTCAGTTATGCGAAGCCTTTGTACTATCTTCCCTCTGGCCGAGGATGCCTTCCTTGCACACCCGCAAACACTACCGAACACGAACACCTACCCCTCCATGTTTCAAGACCATCTCCCATGTCACATTGCACATGAAGCCTTCTTTCCCCCAGATGCCAGCTGATAACTTCCCCCAATATGCCAAGGTGGCATCTTAAATGTTTACCACCAAACCCACCACAAACACTTTATGGTGACATATCTATCTCTTCTCCTACATTTTTTGAGGGCGATGCCCTGCCTTCTTTTTGTGTGACTTTCTAATGTACAGCACAGTGCCAGGTATACAGACAGTGCTTAATAAATAGTTGTGAGATTAATGAAGGGATGATGTTGAAGAGGAAGAGGTTTTTTTTGTTTGTTTGTCTAGTTGTTTGTTTGTTAATTCAATACCTAATTTCACCTGAGATTCAATGCTGGAGCTCAGGCCAGCCTACAGAGAAGGCCATTGCTCTGGTTTCCTTCCCGATATCAAAGGACTACTCAAGGAAGTCCTGGTGCTGGCCATGTATGATGAGCAGCTACCAGATGGTAAAGGGCTCTTTCTCAAATCTCTGTTTGATGGGCCAACATCTCTCACTTAGGCATTCTGGGAACCAATCTCCTCTTTAGTCTAGTGGCTTTGAAGTCCAGATGGGTAGGGAAGCATTAGCATCCAGTGATCAAGATCAGGGGCTCTGGAATCAGGGGGATCTGGGTTGACATCCTGAGCTCATCACTTCCCAGTTACATGAGGTTGAAACGCAGATTTCTCAATATCTTCACCTTTAAAATGGTGACCATAATCCCCACCTCGTTGGGCTACTGTGATGATAAAATGAGCTTGTAGAAAAAGCACTTTGCATGGTGTTTGGAGAAGAGTAAGTATCTGCTAAGTGATGGCTACTATTTATTATTATTATGACAAATTCCCAGAGAAGCTAGAGATACAGATGGGTCAGTGTTCTGATGCCAAAGTTTGGGGCCAGGAAAAAGCAGCAACCTGCCTGGAGGCCAGGCATCTGCAGTTACCAGGAGAGAGAGAACACTCTTCGCGCTCACCAGGCCACTGTCCACACAGTCTGGCTCCCCCCAGGTTAGTGCAGACAGGAACTGGCAGTTCCTTGAAAAGGAGGTTCACATCAGAGGTAGGAAGGTGCTGGCCTGGGAGGCAGGGCCAGCCTTGCAGAGGGTTCCAGAACAGATCTGGGACCAACTGTGTCCAGCTCCACTTTCCCCCGCTCCAGCTGCAAGGGGCCGAAGGGACTGGCATGTCTGGGGAAGAAGTGAAGATATGGTGTGTGGGAAGCCACACCTCTCATGGGCTGAAGGGGAGAAATAAGACTTCCTCTCTTGAAAACATTGTGTGGTGGCTTCCATTCCAAAAGATGAACCATATCTTCTGTGTCTTTTATGTGACTCAGATTTGAAGAATTTGGGGTGGACCTGATTTGCATATTGATTTGGGACTATTTATATAAGGTGTTCAAGACACATTCCACAGGAGTGACATCCATGGTAGCCTCCATATAACAGCCAATAATAAGCAGAACTAACATTTATTCATTAGCTACAATGTGTTGTCATTGAATCCTCATTGCCACCTTTGAGGCCTGAATTGCATTATCCTTGTAACACACCCGGAAAAAATGAGGCCAAGGTCATTAACTCATCACGGCCATACTGCTAGAAGGCATAGAGCTGAGAGTAGACCCCAGATCTCTTCTCACCACAGTGGTTTCCTGACTCAATAAGAAATGTGTTAGGAAAGCAAATTCCTTAACTCCAACGAGAGCAGAGAGAAAGCAGGTAGCTGGGTTTGTATACAAGAATGCTCATCAAACATGAATCCTGTACATAAAGTGCCTTAAATAAGAGGTTTGGCCTAGAGAAAGTATGTTTCTATTTAACAGCTAAAATCTTTCCTATGTTTAGAGCAGTGGTTGTCAACCGAGTGCAGTTTGGCCCCTAGGGCACTTCTGGCAATGTCAGGAGACATTTTTGTTGTCACAACTTGGGAGCTACTACCCGCATCTAATGGGTATAAGCCAGGGACCCTGCTAAACATCCTAGAACGCAGAGGACAGCTCCCCACTTCAAAGAATTATCAGGCTCAAAATGGCAATAGTCCTGAGGTTGGTTTAGAGGATACAGGTCCTGGTTTATCTTCTACTCCTGGTGGCGAGCCAAATATATCACTCCTAAAATAGGCCAAGATAAAAACCCACGTAAGCGTGCCTCCTGTGTGCACAGGAAACAAGGCTAATTTCCAACCACACTCCCCTCTTCTATTCATCATTTGCTCTTTTTATTTGATTTTTATATTCAGTGTAATCAAAACCTCTAATACTAAATCATTTTCTAACTTTTAGGACCCTTACAGGCATGCCATCATAAGACCCACGATTGGATGATTTAAACAGGGATGCTCAATTAATTAATTAGTATGTATGAGAGAAGTTAGGAGATAAAAAAAAAGGACAGAGGAAGATTTATGTGGCAATAAAACTAAACTCTGCTACCAGCACTTTGGTGGGAGAAGTCACATACATTCTCAGTTGCGCTGGTTTGATTTCTGCCACTACCTGTCCCCCGACAGCTGGGGGTGTTTGCTCCTGAGAGTATGATTAAGAAATCAACCCTGTCCCCCACCTGCATGAAGACTGATAGGTCAGAATCTTCGTCAAGATAGGTTGTAGGCTAAGGGCAATAAAACAGGTGACACGCACAAACCTGTGACTTCTAACCTCTAGTAAACTGGAAACCACAATGACTTGGTGGTGGTTAATTTTATACGTCAACTTGACTGGTCCATGGGGTGCCCAGATGTTGGGTTAAACACTATTCTGAGTGTGTCTGTGAGGGTGTCCCTGGATGAGATTAACATTTGAATCAGTAGACTGAGTAAAGCAGATTGTCCTCCTTAATGTGGGTGGTCTTCATCCAATCAACAGAAGGCCTGAGTAGAGCAAAAGGCTGAGTTAGGGCAAACTGACTTTCTCTGCCTGTCTGAGTTGAGACATCAGTCTTCTGTCCTTGGACTAGACTTACACCATTAGCTCTCCTGGGTCTCCACTTTGCTGACTGCAGATCTTGGGCCTTCTTAGCCTCCATAATTGTGGGAGCCAATTCCTCTCCCTCTCACTCACTGGATATCTAGACACCTATCTATAGATACAGATATATAAATGCATCTCCTAGTGGAGAACTGATATCTCATTTGGTCTGTTTCTCTGGACAACACCAACTAACAGAGTCTACAGACAACCCTGACCATAATAGTAAGCACTATTGTTAACCAAGTACTTACCAAGCACCCCTAGCATGGTACTAAGAACCTATGTCCATTTTGCAGCAACCTGAGGAGGTAAATACATGACCACCCCAGAGGCAGACTTCAGAGAGGCTGTGGGTTCATTTCAGATCACCACAATAAAGTGGGTATTGCAATGAATATAGGGTCTCACCTTCGATTTGTAAAAATAATGCAACATCTGTGAAGCACAATACAGTGAAGCACACTAAAAGGAGGCATGCCTGCACACAGATGAAGAAAGTCAGGTTTGGAGGGATAAACCTAAATCAGGCTGCAGCCTCTAGGCCAGTCTGTGACCCTTGATCTAGTTAGGACATGTCAGGAGTCTGCTGACTCCAGAAGTGCCAAGCAGGAAATATGAGATCCTAAGGCTCCGTGGGAACATTCTCAGGCAATCGTTTATTTAGGCCTAGACAGGATAGGGAGGCCTTGGCCTCTATGACCTACTCTCTTCGCCCTCTGTTTTATTTGTAAAATTCAAAAGTGATTGGCTCCTGATTATAAGAGGAGTCTTTCTGCAGTTGGCTCTGTGGTCCTCATTAGCTTGGGTTGACACCTCTCTCTAGGGAGTTTTAGAGGGTTCACGAGATGAGTCAAGGTGGACCACCATCACCACCACCACCACACACACGGAGGAAAATAAAGAATGCACTTGTGTGCAAACTGTGCCTCTCCATGTCCTCAGCCCTAGGCAAAAACACCAACAATACTGTATTTGTTCCCTACTGTTCAACTACAAGTAAAGCTGCTAGTCTAGACCATGAAGCTCAAAAACCTCTTGGAAATCGATGCTGGTTCCTGTGAGTTAAATTGAGTCCCTGGATTCCAGGTTTTTAAGATCTCTGAGGTTCATCAGGCTTATCTCAAAAAGTCTCTTAAGCCCTGGCTGGTGTGGCTCAGTGGGTTGAGTGTGGGCCTGCAAACCAAAGGGTTGCCAGTTCGATTCCCAGTCAGGGTACATGCCTGGGTTGCGGACCAGGTCCCCAGTAGAGGGCTCCTGAGAGGCAACCGCACATTGATGTTTTCCTTTCTCCTTCCCTTTCCCTCTCTCTAAAAAAATAAATAAAATCTTTATAAAAAAGTTTCTTAAAATTTTTATTTTGTCCAGCCTCTCTCCATTTTCATTGATTAAGAATAGCCAGAGGGAGATCTGGAAATCTCTATGTTTAACAAGCAGTGATTCTTATAAAAGCAGCTTGGCACAAATCCATGAAAGAAACATCTATGTTGTTTCCCCAGTACTTAAATAGTAGGTATTTGTCCTTCAGACAGAGAAAAATGTATAGACAGTGGGGAAATTGGTTTAGAGTCTTATTCACTCCATATAATAAAAAATATCAAGAAACCTGGATGTACTATGATGCAGTGATCCAAACAGCAGGTTTGAGAGTGGTGCAGACAGGCATGGCACAACCCGAGCAAGCTATCCAAGTCCTGGGGACTTAGGTGTGTTCCATCATCCCAGTATTGTTTAGTTTCTACAGATTGGTTCATGCATCAATCACCCAAGCAAGGAAGCAACATTTACTCCATCAAGCACTTACTAAAATGTCCAGTGTTGCCTTGGGGGCTGTGGGGCTTGGGGAATTTTGACCTGTGTCACTGCATTTATCAGACCATATTTACCCAATGATGTGTAGGTCTGTCCATAGACAAATGCTTCTCGAACTTTGTTGTGCTTAGAAATCTGCAGGAAAGCTTGATAAAGCACAGATTTGGGGCCCCAAATGGAAAGAATCTGATTCAGTTGGTCTGGAGTCGATCTGTGAATCTGCATTTCTAACAAGCTCACAAGGACACCGATGTTGCTAGTCTGGGACCACTCTCTAAACACCACTCTTCCTCACCCGAACCTTCTTCAGTAAAGAGCATGCTTTATTCTTCTTTCTGAGGTATGTGGTAGTATGCCTTGAATATCAAAGGTGCTCTGAAATGTTTGTTGAATGAATGAATGAAGAATGAATGTATGGTGAAAGCTACATGAGTGAGGTTGGCAGTTTCCTAAAATAAGGGCAGAATTTGTTTGGGGGTCATAGCATTGTTCTCTAGTGAGAACTGATTTAAGAATTTCAGTGTGTGCAAGTGTCTGAACTCTAAGAATTCTCAGTGATAGTTCAGGACACCTATCAAATTCAGTCTCAGGGCATGATTTTCCCAGGAAAATAAAAAATCCTTAGTCAACCTATGGCCATGGTGAACCAGAAGCCTGCTGACAATCATAGCTCCCACCTTGCAACACATTAATGTGAAATGATACGTGGTACACACCTGGGAGAAAGCACCCAGGCCAGATGCTCTCAGCAGGGAGGCATTTGGACAGCCAATTAGAAGCAATCCCAGTGTCTCAATTCTCTGAGTTGGACATAGGCAAGCATCTCATGTCATTAAATTCCAACACTAAGAGCCCACAAAACCTTCCAGAAGATAACTCTGTCCAGTGGCTCAAAGAACAATGAATCTCCTGAGAGAGCATGTAAATACAATTTGATGTTTCATCCAAGGTACCACAGAAATTCCTCCCCAACTCCACAATGTCAGGCTAACTGGAAGATCACACTCTGAGGGATTGTGTCCTAATTTCTCGCCTTGCTTTCTACCCCATCTCACTCAGTCACAGAGCATGGTGCCTACATATCTGTCAACTGCATTTACAAGTCAAGTTCCTTTTCCCTCTTTTTAAAAGAGTTCTATTCTCCTCTTTGTCTTTCTATTTAATCTTATTCTAATCTCAAAGGCCTCTCTGTTGACCAGTCCAATTGCTTCTTCATGGAAAAAGAAAGTGTTCTCTAAGTTTGCTTCTTTAGAAAAAATGTATCCAAAAAGTTCTCCATATCTTTCAGCTTTTCCCAGAGAAGGAGCACACTTTTTCAATGCATATACAAGGTATACTTAGTGTTTCTCCTTTTGCATGCCAAGTCTCCAGGGGCTAGAAGTGCCTCTGAAACACTGCTATACAAGCTGGATGAATATGAACAAATAATGCTGATAATAATGGAGGTCACCCTACGGAATCTTAGAGCGGAAGGATACTTCAGAACAGGGCTTCTCATATTTTAATGTGACTATGAGTCTCCTGGGAATCTTGCTAAAATGCAGACTGTGCAGGTCTAACAAGCACTCAGGTGACACAAATGCTATTGGTCTATGACCTGCACCTCAAGTGGCAGGGCCAATGTGTTCCTTAATCTGGGGCAGCTCTGTCCCATGAAGCCTTCTGCTTTGGCCAATATGGCAGCTCTTAGCCACATGTGGCTACTGAACACTGGACATGTGGCTAGCGCTTGGTTGAAATGAATTTTAAGTTTTATTTAATTTAAATTCATTTAAATTTAAATGGTTACATGTGCCTAGTGGCTACTACATTGAACACCATAGCTTTGTAGAGTTGAAAACAAGATGGGAACATTTGATGAAAAGGCCTTAGAATGAAGAAAACTTAAAAGCAAGGTGAAACCCCAAATTTTCTCACCCGTGTAGTAAACATATTCTGATTCCCACTCTCCCCCATCCTGATTTCTGAAGGGAGGGCTGGAGGCTTACCCTCTGTTCTGTATCATGTTCCCAGAATCACTCTATAAACAAAATAGTAATTAGGAAAGACTTTATAAACATTCTGAAGTGCAGAAGATTATCTTGTTTACGTAAAACGTTTTGACTTGGAAAAACCTAACAAAAAAATCTTATGAGAAATAGTTCTTTTGTGCCCTGGCTGGGTAGCTCAGTTGGTTAGAGCATCATCCCCATACACCAAGGTTATGGGTTTTATCCCCAGTCAGGGCACATGCAAGAATCAATCGATGAATGCATAAGTAAGTGGAATGACAAATTTCTTTCTTTCTCTCTCTCGGCTTCCTCTCTCTAAAATAAATAAAAATAGTTCTTTTGTTATGAGTCCTTTTACCTTGGGGGTATGTCTAGCAAGATTCTGAAGACAGGATCCTAGGTTATTTCTTTGCTGTGGGTTTTGGCCCTTTGGCCTGGAACACAGAAGAAAATGCAAATAGTCCAGACATTCCAGAAATGCTAAAAAAAAAAAAAAGAAAAAAAGAAAGAAAGGAAGAAAAAGAGCTCAGTTCAAGTTGAGTTCTCCCAAATGAGAAAATTCTGAGGGCTGGGAAAGGGTAGACTTTAGTTCTGTCTAAACTGGATTTGTCAGCTCTCAGCAGGCTATAGTATATATTGTAGCTAACCGGGTCTGGGGATCTTCCCTGGGCTGGTGGGTATTAATTTCCATTGAAGAAAAAGTTATGAGGCTTGGATGTCTTAATGGTAACAGATAATTTCTCTGTGTTGGCAGAGCTACAAAGCACATTGCTAAGAAAACTGCATGAATTGGGCTATTTCTTTTGTGTACACAGTTTTCCCTTAAAGAATCCACTTGGGGTAAGTTGCAAACCTGCTTGGGGACCCTTGTGATTAATTGCTTGAACTGGCTGCTGGCCATCAGCATGATCTTGCAATTTACAAGGTTCCACACAAAACTATGAAACTGAAGGTTTAATGGGATTTCAGGTAATAGAGCCCAGATGTCCAAGAGGGTGATGTTTGAAATTACACTGTTTGCGAGGCTGCAGGGCGTAAACCTTATTTATTTCTTGCATAGTCCATGTTGCTGTTCTCATCTTTATGTCATCTTGTACCAGTCAAATACTAAGGCCCTCATCTTGACATATGAGAGGCCATTCATAGACCGTACCTGTGGCCAACAGTCCGGAGATTCGCAAGCTCCCTACCTTCCTGCCCAGGCCCTTGGGATTACTTTTCAGCCAAGGATATGGTGATCAACAGCCCTACTGCCACCTTGCCGCTATGCAGCACTTAACTTCCAAATTGCTTTCACACATATAATTGCATTTTATTCTGTCAGGGTCCAGGAGAAATGGGCTCAGACAGGTACTATTATCTCCATTTGGATGAGGAAACCAAGATACGCAGAAGAGAAGGGATAATAATAGTTAACATTTGTGGAACCCTTATGTGCCGTGAAGTACTGCTCCCATGGGGTTGCTGTGCCTCATTGCCTTTCAGTCTCATAAGAGCTTTGAGGTTGGGATGATTATCAGCTTCACTTTGAGGCCGAGATAACTTCGTCACACAGAGGGTGATCCCCCTGCTAATAACTATTGGAGCCACAATGGAAGCTGGTCCTCTGGCTCTTAGTTACTATGAGCTGCCACCTCCCTATGGAAGTATGGTCAACATCACAGACAAGTCTGTTGTGGCTAATGCGGCATTCATTTCCTACCATTTGTAAGGTGGAAGAAAAATCCCAGGTGTGTTCTCCAATGAGACGATCCTGTATCCACACTCTCTGTCCTCCAGAGCAGTGCCACCTCCTGAGTGTCTGAGAGGAGGGGCATTCTGCTTAATGACATCCCTTTTGATAAGAATACTTAACCTAATATTCCAGGACCTTTATGATCATGCTTTAGCTGATCCTTCCAGACACGGTAATTGATGAAATTCATCCCATACGGCCTGTCCTTTGTTTGCCTGGTTCCTCCTTCCTTCCTCATTGTCCTGCCCCAATTCTCCACCTCCCACAAGGTCTGCATGCAGTCCACTTCAGGAAGGCTTCCCATAGTCACACAAAGCCTCTCTGTTCTGAAACTCTGGATGTTGAGTTTGTTGAGGGAATGGGTGAATAGTGGAATAAATAAACATCGTTTTTTGATCGCTATACCAGGCACTATGTGAAACACTGGGGATATAAAGATGAATAACAAATGGGCCTTCCCATTGTCCTCAGGAAGCTCCCAGTCTAATGGGAGATGCGGATGCAGGAAAACCACAACTACATAAAGCCCTGTATGCTATTGCACAAGGGCAAGGTTCCAGCACAGCAGTGAGAAGCTGGGGGGTGCTCATTGGTGTTTACAAACATGCCTGGGAATTCTGCCCACGTCTTATGCACCCTCTCAGTTTGGGAAACTTCGTGTTTGTATTTTATGCATCTTTGTATAGCCCCTGAGCAATCACCATGGTCTCTAAACTGAGCAACCATATATTGTAATAAATATTGACCCTTGCTGCTCCCCACAGTGGCCAGACAGAGAGAGGAGAGGAAGCTCCTGGTGTTTCTTTAGCATCAGTGCGCAGCTGCAGCCCAAGCCATTGGTTTCTTCTGTAAGGGGCCAAGGAAAGTCCAATGGACTGCTTTAAAGTTATGGTTTGGGCCAGTCTTCCCCAAACCTACTCCTGTTCTTGAGGGTTCGGAACTGGTACTTATTTAAAGTGATACCTATTTCAGAGTAGTTACTCTGATCATTTAGGAGTATGTGGCACCTTGTAAAACACTGCACAAATAAGCCTTTTTATTAGTCATTCTTGTCAACAGGATTGTGGGGGACTCTCGGGCAGTGGCCCAACCCCACGAAAAGCTCTCTCTGTAGAGAGTTCGAGTTTGGTTTTGGGAGGCTGCAGCAGCATTTCGTTCATATTTGTGAAGTTTGTTGGGGACAGTAGGTGGAATGGCTGTCACCGCACAACATTCATATCTTCCCAGAACCAACAACCTGCGTTGCCCTATAATTTTAAGGAATCAGTGCAGGGTAATGAAAATTACAGGTTCTCCCACTTGCTAGTTTTGAGACCGGTCAAGCTATTGGACTGCTCTGAGCCACAGCTTCCACATTTGTTAAAAGAGGGAATTCATGCGTGCTTTGCAGGTGATTTTGTAAGAACTACTATTTTTCATTGTATCCAAGATGCATTTTTTTTTGTTTAAGGTGCCACTCAGAAAGAAAAACAGAAACCCACTGCTAATTAAACTATGACACAAGGATTTCTTGATCGTCCTGGGCAAAGCATGATAATAGTTTTTTGTTGCTTTATTCCTTTCATCTATTCAGAAAGAACCTGGCAATTTCTCTGTCTTCAGGTACAAGCTTGTATACAATAGGCAACCCTTTTTCAAGTATCCCAGTAATAAAACTCAACACACCTTCGTCTACCCGGGATATCTTAAGTAGTGCAAAGCTCACAATTGCTGCTTTGCAAAAATATATGCAATTGAGGCCATGCCTCCAATGTCCCCCATTTGCCTCACTAATGGTGCTCTGTTTCTATGACTTTCGGCATACCAGGTACATTTTTGTTTCAATATCAAATTATAGTGTAACACTTCTCAAGCATTTTTGAATAGCAATTAAACTCACTAGGTGAAGTTCTAATAGCATACATAACCTGAGTGAGGTGATGAAAATATAAGTAGTCACAGCCAAATTCATGCATGCAGGACTGCACATGACCTACAGTGATGATAAGGCTGCTTAGATTGCCAAATGCACAATTCAAAAATGTTAAAATATGAAAACCAAGTGCATCTCAGATGCCACGAAATACAGTAAATGAAAGAGCACATACTATGGGTCTTGTCCGACAAATCTCAAATCCCTTCCCATTGAATAAAGGAGAATAGTAAACCTCAAAACAGTGTGTATGTGTGTGTGGTGGGGGGGGAGCAAGGCTGGCATATTTTTTCAGAGAAAACACTGGATTTAAATCTAGTTCTTGCTGGATAAAATTTACATTTCAGAAACTATAAAACCATGAACGATCTCCAGAGAAATCAATGTGTTTTCTCAAACACTATGTGAGAGGTGGCTGCAAATGTGTTTTCTGCAACCTTTCTCCCTACATCCCATTGAAAAATGGGGTGTCTTTCCCTACCCCCGTGAATCTGGGCTGGACCTGAGACCACTTTGTCCGACAGAATACGGCAGAAATGGCATCGGGCCAGTTCAGGGTCTAATCTTCAGGAGAACTGGAAACTTTAGCTTCCTTCTTCTTAGAACTCAGTCATTATGCTATGAGTAAGCTAAGGAGCTACATGGAGAACTGAGGCCCCCAGCTGACTTTCCAGCTGAGCAACCAGCCATGTGCTCAGAGTAACTCTACAGCCATGTGAGTGTGCCCTTTGGGGTGTGGCTCTCCCAGCCCCAGCAGGTAGCAGGGGGGATAACAGACGAGGTGCTTCCTGACCCTTGCCCAAATTGCAAAATCAACCAAATAATGGCTGTTGTTGTTTTGAGCCTCTAAAGTACGGGGTAGTTTGTTATGCCTCAGTAGCTAATCAAAATTCACTGCCTTGTTAATCGTCATACATGTTCTGAGCAAGACCTGTTCTAGAATCTTGAGGAGCAGAACCTGGAAGTGGAACTACATCTGACTCCTGGACTGAGGCCTTGCATAATTATTCTACACGCTGAAGTTAGTAGGGGATAAGCATGGCTTGCAGGGCTCTTACTGCCTTATTCCTTAGCTCTCATGTGACTGTATTATGACAGGGGTCTAGGCCATGTTTAGGAAAGAATTAAAAAATACTCAAGATGGGGGAAAGTTTCAGTATAACACACACACACACACACACACACACACACACTCGATCTTAACCTAACTTGGAATTTGGGAGTAGAGTTCATGTTCATGAATCAGATGCAGATGTGTCTATGATGCTCCCAAGCTTTTAAAGGGATCCTGTGGTGGCCTCCAGGAATAGAATCCTCATGGACTCAAGAGCCACTGGAGATCCAGTCATCTCAGTCATGGATTACTCAGAATGGAATCCCAGGGACACAGAGATGACTTGTTGACAGAATAAAACACAGGGAGCAGAATCAGTCATATTCTTGTGACTGAAAGACTCTATATAGGGACAGATGTCTGGCTGACCTCAATGTCACTTTCAACAGCAACTAAAGTATATTTCATACGGTTGTTCACCTTCTATGCCAGGATGTCAAGATCTTTTGTTTTGACATCGAGCAGCAGGTGTGTGGAGGACGTGGTCCCTGTGGCACGTGACAGCTGATGGTACGAGGGGGCGCCCTTGCTGGCGATGTTGATGTCTAAAGAGGCAATGTGGTCAGACAGTTCGCCTTGCAGCACATCGTTCACCGGAAGAGGCATCAGGAGGCAGATCTTCTTTGTCTCAGAGAAACTCCAAATACCACGGAAACAGGAAGCACTTTTTTCATTAATATTTACCACTGTATTTTTTCCACAGACAGCAGTGTGGTGACTGTGGGGGTATAGGTTATAAGAAGACTACATAGTCAAGGAAGCATTTTAACAGTATCTTTGTATATGCAGGTTGCAATCTACCGTGGGTATGGATGTTAGAAACTTCATGTTAAATCTATTTTGGAGATCAAAAGGGGAGGAAAAGCACAGAAAAAGTGATGAATTGCAAAAGCCTGGACCATTTAGTGTAGGGCCACAAGTACTGTAGCATAATAAATGAGCTGATGTGCACAATGAGAGATTAAAAATTTCATTCAGGTGCTTAAAAGAATAAGTTTCAGTAATTTGGAAAACTCTTAAGTGTTGGAGCTTATTCTGAATGTTTCTTGATAAATATCAGCCATGCATAAATACAGTAAGAGACTTCAAGAAACCACTGATATGACTTTGTGTGAATAACATACATACACTATTCTTCAGTATACACTCCCTTCCATTACTTGTTCCTTTCCAGGCCCTGGTTCCAGCTTTCATCTCTTAGGCCTTTGTAATAGTCTCTTATCTAATCTCTAACTCTCTCTTCTTCTGCTCTAATCTACTCAAAACATTCTTACCAGATTAGTCAGTCTCTCTAAAAAACTGCCTGTCTTGTTCATCAGCACATACCAAATGTATATCCACTATGGGCAAGAGATTGTAGTGGGCTCTGAGGGAGACTCAGAGCTGGGTAAGGGAATTTTTGCTCACCAAGTGCTTAAAGTGCTAGGGGAGGAACAACAGTATACAACAGCCGATGCAGAAAAAAGGTTTATTGGATTTCCCAGAAGGGAGTGACTGCTGTTGCAGACTGGTCCTGGAGAGGGTGGAATTTGAGAGGGGCCTTGAAAGAAAGATGAACAGAGGGGAAGGGCATTCTAGGAAGTTGGTGATGTTAGTCTCCATTCAAAGACCTCCTCTGGCTGCATATCCTTCACAAGGTCAATTCCACTGTCCAGGGCTGTGGCTGAGGCTCTCTGCAGTCACCACCCACCCATCCGCCCCTTCCATCACAGGTCCCATAAATAAATTCTCTCCTGATTACTCTCAGTGCTTTCCTGACTCTGAGGTTGGGGCATGAGATTGCTAATATTTAGAAAAGCTTTCTTCTCCCTTATGTTTATCTCAACTCTACCTGTTGATTGAGATCCAGCTTCTTCACAGGGCCTCACTATGGGGCTTTACTCTAGTTCTTGGTCACGTAGGGTCCTACGGTACATGACTGGCATGCCACTCACATAGATAAAGCTTGCAGGCCAAGGACTACACCACCAAAGTTGGTCTGTATCCAAAAGACAAGTGCACCAATGACAGGCTTGGATATTAAATTGCTATCGGAGCCTAACTCCTTCTTCGCTTATTTATCTTTCCCACTGTGGATCAGTGATAGATGGTTCCCAGCCTGGCCCTGGGCCGCAGCCCACACTTTAAATGGCACGGCTCTAGTCTAACTACACCTCTTTAGCCCATGAATCTTTGAAGAACTTATTGTCCATTTTAGGGGTTAAAGACTGGTGGCCTATTTGAATGAATGAATTTTTGAAATTGGGAGATCTATGCTTTGAAAAAACTGGCAATTGTGGCATCAATGTCCCCTGTTCTCAACTGGCAATGCTAGCTACAGCTTGTGAGAGCTGCCTCTTTAGATCTGATATGAATGCTCCAGCTCTCTGGAGTGGCCCCTGCACTTCCTACTGCGCCCAGGTCAGCTCACCTCACTGTTTGTGCTTGCCTGGCCCCTGTAAGCATTTGTGTTGGCCACACCAGTCTACGATGTGCATTTTGCTGCTTTCATGACATCACACATTCTAATTGCTTATTGTGCATTGGTCTTGTGTTCACCTCTAGATGCACAGCCCTGGAGGGGAGAGACTGTGCCCCATATGCTTTCTTAGACTCTCTTAGTGGACAACACAGTGCTATGCACATAATAAGCAAGTGCTTCATAAATACTTTTTAAATAACGGAATGAACAAATGATCTCTTCTGCTGAGTTATGAATCTGAAGTACAAATCCTAAATCAAATGTACCAAGAAATTTTGTTAACACTCTCTGGTGGATTAAAAACAACGACAATTCTTTGACACCACCTTCCAATGAGAAACAGGGTCTATTTCTCCTCTCTGTGAGTCTAAGTTGGCCTCTGACTGCTTTGACCAGTGGAGAATGCGGGAACAATACCATGCCCGTCCTAGACCTGGCCTGGATGGTCAGGCAGTTTCCGTGGCTCTGTTGAAGAGTCTGACTCCTTACCCTGCAAGAGAGATGACTCAGAGAGGCCTTGAGAGTCTATGGAGAGGGCAGGGACCCAGCTGAGCCATCCCTGCCAAAGTATAAGGGATGTGAGGAAAGCTGTCTTGGACCAGCCTTGTCTCGACGAATACTATATAGGAACCACTTTCAATTCCATGTGAGGCTGCAAAGTCACCCCGCTGAGACCTGCCCCAATTCTCAACCCTTGATATTGAGACATAACAGTTGTTGTTTTAAGCTACTAAGTCTTGGGGGTAGCATGCTACATAGCAATGAATAAATGAAATGGAAGCAATGAATAAGTGAAGCAGAATTTATCCCAAAGTTTCCACTGTTTACCCGAATGGCACCCTATTATCATTTTTGGGCCCTTATTTATCTTTTTAGTGTTAAGGTGTACATTGAAATGATGATGCTTGTCAGGCATTCTGGGTAAATGGTTTTGGCTACTTAAGGATGGAGGGACTGGCGTGGGAATTCCACCTCCGAGGCTGAGAGAAACAGTATCTCTTGGCACACGTGCCAGGTGAGTGAGCACTGCGGTTATGCATAACTCTGCTGTCATGTCCTTCAGGGTGGAAATGGTGAAGAACATTCTTGTTCCCTACAGCAATTCTGCTGGGCTATTAATTTTTTATTTCATATTTTACAAAGGTATCTGCCTGTTATTTTGATCTACATAAATAACCTGGCCGTGATCCTATACTTTGTGACTTTGTTTCTGTGAATATGAGGCTGTGGAATAGGAAATTGGAAAGTAAGAAATGTTTCATTTCAGTTGCCAGAACCTGGAAGTCCTTCAGAAGTGTACATTTTTAATAAAAGCTTGACTCCTTCCCAAGAGTCTGTTTTTAGTTAATCACTACTTTTCCTTTCTTCTATCCTTCTTATCACATTAGAAAAGCAGTTTCTCAAAGAATGGTTCTCAACTATTCTCATGTGTTTCTCAACTTCCTGTTGCAAACCCTGGGAACTAAAGGACAAGAATCTTCCTTTAGCAAAGAAATAAGAGCTAGACTTCCCCAAGGGTGGAAAGTAATGGAAAGTTACTTCATCCATTCCCAATACTTTACCCCCATTAAACAAGCAGACCAAAGCCTCCCAGAGACCACCTTTCCCATATTTTGTTGTGGTCACTTTGTAATCATGTGACCAGTGATTGAACAAATATGCAAGATCTGTCCTTTTGCCAGAGTTTGGAAAAGCAGGAGGGGTAGGGGACATATTGTGTATAGAAAAGAGAAGACACACAGTAGAATGTGATCATACAAAGACTTCCTGGTGGTAAGGAGAAAAAACTTCTTAAAGTTAAATGTTGGGGCGGGGGGCAGAGAAGGAATAATTGTCAGAAATTAGAGACTCGTGGTGAAAAGAAATGACACACGAACAAAATATTTTTGTCTTCTCTGTTGTGAATTTATGGTTCCGCTCCATGTAGTAGAATAAATATAAATTCAAGCCTACATCAGTTAAAAAAATCTCTGCCTACAAGTGGTTCACGATCTGATGGGGAGCTAGAAAGAAAGTAACTATCTATATTCCAGTGGGAGAAGTGCTATATGTGTGGTTTGAAAAACGTGTTGGAAACCACTGGGGAATATTAACTACATGCAGGGAGTGAGAAAGGGGCATTTAAGCTGAGCTGAAGTGTGAGTAGGTATCTCCTTCTAGAGCTAGAGCAGGGATTTTCAACCTTTTTCAGCTCATGAGGCACATAAACTAATTACTAAAATTCTGCAGCATACTGGTTGAAAATCGCTGAGCTACAGCAGCAGCATTTCTGGAAGAGAGTTTTGCTGAAGCCAAGACATGGAGGAAAGAAGAAGCAGAGTTGTTTCTGGAATGGCAAGATGTGAAAAAAGATCAGATATGGCTGAGTCATAGGATGAGTTAATTGAGTGAGGGGTGGGGAAGAAAACAGGTTGCAGTGGCTTGCAACCTAATCTGGTATTTGGGGCCAGGTCATGAAGAGATGTATACCAGGCTAATGTGTTTGGATTTTATCATGTAGGAAATGGGCAGTTGGGAACCTTCTGAAGCAGAGGGTGTGCCATGACCATACTTATGGTCTGGAAACATCACTCTGTAAGGGTACTGTTGGTAGAGTGGTCATGTATTTGCTTTGGGGACAACTGTCATAATTGTCCTTTAACATCTGTTGAAGTGGTTGCTTAATTACTACTAATTGGAGAAAAGGGGACCATGAAAACAAGGTCCACGTTTCCTTTTGCTCAGAGCAGGCTCCCTAGCCCAAGCACAGAACCTGGCCCATAGCACAGGTTCAACAATGAATTGTTGAATGAATCAAACTATTCAATAGAGTAGGCTAAGCAAGAGACGATGAAGGCCTGAGTTGGGGCAGTACCAGTGACAGCAGGTAAGAGGAAAGAGCTTTGACTGACATTTCAACAATGAAAATCCTGGGTTAACTCTAGGAAGTGTGGCAGAAGAAAGGAGAGATGTTCAAGGGAACTCTAACAGTTTACGGGGAGGGAGGTGACTGAGGGAAGGGAAGTAATTAAATAAGCAGGAGGATGAGGGGTGGGACTTTTTTGAGAGGGGAAGATAATAATGAATTTGGTTTTCGACATGTACTTGACAAGCCCACAAGGCATCAGGTGGAGATGTCATGTGGGCAGGAGGCGGAATGTCATAATGGAAAGTATTAAGAAGACAGAGGACACTGGATGTGAGCTTTGTCATTTACCAGCTATGTGGTTAGTGTCTCTTAACCCAGGGCATGTCATTAACCTCTCTTAACTCGGGTTTCTAACTTATAAAATGGGGATGATAAGACCCTCTGCCATAACTAACTCAGGATGATTTTTATAATAATCTAAAGTTTAAAAATGCATGAGAAAGTGCTTTTAGAAGAGTACAGAGCTTTATGAGAACTCAGTTATTATTATTAACATTGCCCTGAAAGACTGCAGGGTGTCCCTTAAAAGGGCATGGTACTAGTCAGTTCAAGGTCACACGGGCCTCCTGACTTGTTAAAGCTACAAATAGGTCCTTCACTCCTGGCCAGCAGCCTTGTGAATGAGTATAACAACAGAGTAGGGAAGGCACATCAGCAGAAGTAGAAAAATCTCTCCCCACATCTCCTACTGATAGTGACATATTCCATTTTAAACAGAATGAGGAAATATTAATACAAGGATTAGGAGGTATTTCTCTTGCTGGTGACAAGAAAACAACTCATGCTCAAGTAAATGTATTCTCTTGACAGGCTCTGAAGCCTTTCCTCTTTTCAGAAAGTCAAATACAAGTCCCTGATTTTAACACACTCTTCCTTGTAAGGCTGTCATTTTCAGCCATCATCTAGGGCTTCATTCACCCCAACAGGCTGTGCCCATGGATTCGATGCCTGATTCAGGCAAGAATGAGTCACTCCCATGCTGTTTCCCGTAGAATCTGGATTTTCCCTGGAAGACACACCTGCTGAAAACATCTCAGCATTTGGACTCTAGGTCAGTTGTATGTTTATGCAAGAGTCTGGTCCATAGTCACCTCAGTTAAGATGACTGACTTCTAGATTCCTAAAGCCAAACACTCCTGCAGCTCTGCCTTGAGGTGGAGGTAGACTTGTTGAAGACACTCTCCCGTTAGAGACAGGCTCCTGTCCTCAAAATGAGCTTCCAGCACAGATTCCTTATGGGATAGAAAAGTTGAGTTTCTGGAAGAATCAATAGCACTATATCTCTTGCTTGTCTCAAGTTCTTTGATGCGATATAAAAGCAATAATGTGCCTGGGAATGAACTCATAAACAGTTATTCATTTTATAGCATAATAAAAGTGTGGCAAGATTGAACTGGGATTTAGGCAAAGAATTGGGCTGGTGGTAAGGAGATCTTGTTTTTTTTCTCTCTTGCCAACTTGCTCACTGTGTCATCTTCAGTAAATCACCAGTGGCTCTTGACCTTCATTTCTCCACCAGTGACATATGGAGAGAAGTGACATGGTACAGTAGGTAAACAGGTACTGATAAAAATTGCAATATGCAGTGAAGGCTTACTGTATGCTAGGCTTTGTTCTTGAACATGGGATGCATTAATGAACAGGACAGAAAATAAGAATTCTTGCATGCATGAAACTTGCATTCTAGTGAGGGAAGAGACAATAAATGATATACATAATTTACAAAATAAGTAAATTATTTTGAATGTTGGGAGTTGATAAAAGCTATATTAAAGGAAAACACATAGAGCAGGTAAGGTGGTTTTGGAGCATGAATGGGGTGGGGAGCACACTGCAGGCTCTGGGCAGGTCTGGACTCTACCTTCGGCTAGCGGCTCCCCTCATTCATAACCAATAATATAATAATGTACTCAAGTCATAAGTGGTTGTGAGGACTCAATGAGGGGAAGTAAAACCACTTCGCACTCAAATGTTACTATTATTATCTTTGTTTTCTAACCTCAAATACGTTGACTCCAAAATCATGATTCTCTAAAAACAGGTAATAGAGTGACAAAGGGCAACCTTTGAAAATCACAAAGAAAACCAAGGATATAGTTTAGTCCAGGTGGTTTGCTTCAAGATGGGGCCAGTTACAGGAACAACAGCAATGCTTGCTGAAATAGAAGTACCTCTAAGACTCACACAGGATAGACACCTGCAGGCTACAGTTTCAGTTCTGGGATGGGAGGTGGGAGGATTTACAAAATTTAGAAAGCTTTAACTTTGTAACAAATCTAACAAGCCTCCAGAGGCTGGCTCTTGGGAGAAAGACACACCTGAACAATAAATAGAAAAGGCAAAATTGCCCCCTGCCCCGGGTATTGGCGTTAACAGATTGGATTTTTTTCCTTTACCTGCCAGGAACAGAGTGCCTGGCAGAGGTGTGAACTTCAGTGAATCACTGCAGAGCTGCTGACCTCTGTGGGAAATGCTGGAGTCCTTTGATGTAACTTATTGTTGAGCAAACAGTATTTCTGGCACTAAAAACATTTTGGGTTTATATCTCTTTCCATCAATCTTTATTCAATGACATTATCATTGCTCACCTACTACAGATATTTCTCAACTGGGACTTCTCGGAAGGGCACAGGGTTGGAGTGAGTGTATATTGAAATGACCAAAAGGTTTGGTTGCTCCCCCCCTGCCCTTTGCTCATAAAAATCATTCATGGGAGAAGACATTAAAAAATGGTAAAAGTAGCTCTGCATAATTTTCTTCCTGTATTAGGTAAATGCTACACACCTTGAGGCTAATACTAGTAAAACACGATGCCTCATTCATTAATTTATTCATTCACTCCCCATATGCTGTGTGTTCGTTATGTTCCATGTGTTGTGCTGGTACACACTGAACTAAAATCTCAGGAGGGCTCATAGCTCAGGAAGAGGCTTCTGGTGTCTGGAGCCGCAAACAAGGTCCTTCTATGAACTCTACACAGAGTGTGGCCCAGCCTCCTAAGTGCTGCTGAGGATGTGGTGCTGCCTGGGCTTTTGGAGGCTCCTGGCTCCTCAAGAGGATCTGGGAGCATCCTGAGAGGGACTGGGCTCGGTGCCAGGCCAGGGCAGCGAGTTCACCACGTTTTGTAGCTGCTGGCCAGGGAATAAGGTTAACGGGCCAGAACCTTTCTGGGGCTTAGTGTTCAGTTCAGCTAAAGCTCCAAAAGAGCATGTTAAGTGGTTTTAGCAAGTTTATTTCAACTCAGCAGAACTTTATGAGGGAACTCCTGAGGAGCAAGTTGGGCCTGGATGTGTAAGGATGAGGATTAAAGGGCCTCCGCCTTCAAAGAGTTTAGAGTTCAAGTCACACCTTGGGACAGCCAGGTGCAGCGAGGGTACTCAGAGCTTCATCTTGAGCTCATGAAAATCTCAAAGCAACTCTGTAAGAACAGATGATGAGACTGAGGTTCAGATACGGGAAGAACCTTGGCTAAGGATACAGTGAATTATAGCCTGTTTAGTCCCCAGGTTAGCTTCAATCACCTCTTCAGGCTTTTTAGGAACTGGGTCTCCAGATACAGGCTTGATTCAGCCAACTTTTCGGGTCTCAGGGTTCATATGTGTGCGCAGTAGGGAAATCACAGAGTTCATGCATAGTGAGTGCTTTGTGTCAGGCACTGTCCAAAGTGCTGATACCTCACATGATCTCATTTAACTACCACAAACCATTTGTACAAAAGACATCATGACTGTTCCCTTTTAACACATGGTGACATTGAGGAAGAAGGAGGCTAAGTGACTAGCAAGAATTTATATACGCAATAACTCGATGAACTCAAGTCCTGGCTGTTGGAGATGGTGCTGTTCTTATGGCACTGCTGCCCGGAACAAGCTCTTTCCCTGTGGGCTCATTGAAGACTGATACTAAATAAATGCTTCAGCAATAGAAATTCTAGCAGAACATGGCTAAGAAATGATGGCAGACAATCTGAACCCAAAGCATCAGAAGGATTCTCTCTCTTTCAAAAAGTCAAGACAGCCCTCCCTTGAAGGCAAGCTGGCTTCTCAAATCCTTTCAATCTCAACTTTGAAAGACATTCCATCCATCTATCCATCCATCTAACCACGCAACAAACATTTATAGAGGGTTCACTCCATGCTGTGCACCATGTTAGATACTGGGGATACAAAGATAAGTATATAAACAGTCCCTGTCCTCTGGAAAACCATCGTGGGAGGTGGGAAAGTTATAAAAATAATTAGAATTCAGTGATATCCATGTTATAACTGAAGTAGAAGTAAATTCCGCGAGTGCAGAGAGGAAGAGGGTAGTAAATCAGCTTGGGTTGGTCGAGAACTTCCAGAGCAGGTGACATTTAAGGTGACATGTGTGCTGCTTAGAGGAACATGGCAGCTTTGTGTGTGTGTGTGTGTGTGTGTGTGTGTGTGTGAAAACTGAGGAATAGTGAGAGGGTGAGTGAGGAATATGGCAGAAACCACTGGAATGAAGAACACTGGAGTATGGATCAGGACACTTGGGTTTTCCTGCTGGGCCTGGCATGACGTGGGAGCATGGCCCTCACTTTTCTTATTTATTAGAGAAGAATATTGATGTACAGTGCACCTCTCATTCCTAAGGATGTTGCTGAACATTTATGGAGCTTCAGAAAAACATTTTATTAATACAAATTATTATTGTATGATTATAACTGAATGTATCCTCTCCATTCCTTAGCTGTCCCTCACCATATAAGGAGGAGTCTCAACCTTAAGGGAAAGAAAAGTGACCCATGACTAACAAATAAGACAGAAAAAATACATCCCTGGTACAATGTCCCAAAGTCCACACCACACCTTATCATTAACTGGTGCTCGCTTTTCCTTTTACATTTGGCCTTTCTTCCCCTCCTTCCTGAATTCACACTGGACTTTTAGACTTGCCCTTCCTACTTCCCCCAGGCACCATTTTCATTATTTTTGTTCCTATGGTGTTCACTATGATGACTAAAGGCTGAAAATGTACAACAAACTCTGGTAACCTAATGAGTTAACTTGGGCTGGGCTCTGACTCTCAGCTGAGCATATCAAGATGAAAGCCTTCAGAAAATGAACTCCCACATCCTGTCTCAGGTGTGCCCCTCATTACAGACACTGCACATCCCAGGTTCCCCTATGCGCAGACTTCCCCAGAATGAGAGCGTATGTACACTGCCCTACTATGAGCAGTAATGACTGTCATTGGAAGTTCAGAGCAGAAGCCCAATTATCTACCTTTATTGTATCAGATGCTGCGATCCTGACTACTTCTGGGGTGCAGAAATACTACACCTCCTCCTGGGATGTAATCTGTCTGTGAGGGGAGAGATGAATCTGCCATATGGGAAAATGATCTAAAAAAAGAAAAAGAAAAGAAAACTGAGGGTAACTGGCCCAGAAGAGCGATGTTTCATGATGGTTGGCTTGACATACCCAGAAAGCTGCTATGGAGGCTGAGGAAAAGCTAAAGGAACAGGAGGGTGACCAGGACAATGACAGCTATGTTTAATGAGAGTTTTCTGTGGGCCAAACACTATGCTAAAAGCTTCATCTGAAATGCTCATTCAGTCCTCACAACAACACTATGACACAGATACTATTCTTGTCACAGCTTTAGAGATGACAATAAAAAGGTGAAATGACTTGCCCAAAGGACTGCAGCTAGTAAGTGACAGAAGCAGGATTCCAACCCAGAGAGAAATATCAGACACATGGCTTCCCAGGCTGGCTACAGAGAAGGATCAATCTGGGTAGCTTTTCAAACTACTGATGCCTGAATAACCCAGAGGATATACAGAACCAGAATTTCTAGCGATGCCACCTAGACCATGTGGTTTCCTAAGAACTTCCTCTGTAGTTCTGATGTACAGCCAGGTTGAAGCACCACAGGCTTGTCTGGCCTGAAGGGCCAGGTCCAGTACCAATACAGTGATAGAGCAGGGAGCCAGTTCTCAGCTCAATGGAAGAGTTTCTAAGAGTCAGGGATACTAACGCCAAGATGGCGGGTGGTACTTTGGATGTGAGTGTGCTTCCTAGGAAGTAGGGGCTGGTGATCATTTAGCTAGAGCCATATAAACCCGGTGATGTTTAAGTCACTTCTAATCGCCATAGTCTGTGATTTCCAGTCACTCATTTATTTGATGGCCATTCATTGAGCATCAACTCTATGATGGGTCCTGTGCCAGGCACTGTCATTTAGCTAGTGAATATTGAAGATGGCTAAGGTAATTGAGATTTTCACCTGCCTCTCTAACCTTTGGGAGCTTGCTGATGTTTATTTTGAAGTAGGAAGGTGGTCCTGTACCACACAGCTTACAATATGTCTTTCGCCCTAAGGTTTTTCACTCACTGGTTCATTTATTTACTTAGCAACTATTTATTGATTGGCTACTGTGTGTCAGATGGCTACCTGTCTACCAAAATTTGTGCTCTTCCTTTCATATAAATTTTACTAGGAAGAGCTGTCTAGCTAGGGACTACATGTCCCAGCATTCTTTGTAATTGGGTGTGGCCAGGAGACCCAGTTTTTAACAATAGGATGTGAACAAGAGTGATGTACACACCTCTAGCCCTGGTCCAGCAAAGCCTCCTGTGAGGCACTCCTTCACACTCTCTTTCCTCTTGGCTGGATTGAATGGAGAAAACCTCTAGGAAATCTTTGAAAGCCATGCATTAATGATGGCTGAGCCTCTGTTGACCTGGGTTGCTGAATGACTACATAGACGAGGACCACCCTGCCTGTCAAACTTGCCTAGTACTGTTATCCATGCAAGAAATAAAAGCCAGCCATATTTACGCTTTTATACATTTCTTCAGCCCATTTGTTACAGAAGTTAGCCTACTGTCCTAGAGATCTGTGAACAAGACAGACCTTGTTCTGTGTCTCAGAACTTGCAGCTGCATCGGGGAGACAAATTACAATCAAGGTTGTGACAAGATAAGCTACCCATAGTAGCACAGAACAGGGCATCTAAACCATCATCTTGAGGGATCCCAGAAATGCCATCCAAATCAAGACTGAGGGGGAAAACTGGAGCTCATCAGGAGGGAACAGAGGTAGGGTGCTCCCATCAGCCTTTGGCAAGAAAGAGCCCGGGGCATTTGAGGAACAGGTTCAGTGGGGCCCGAGGGAGGTCAAAGGGCAAAGTTGGAGAGTGGTAAGAGATGCTGCTGGAGGGTTGAGAGCACCTGCTAGACCAGTAGAGGAAAAGAAGAGTCTCATGTCCCTTTTAGAATACCAGCTCAGGGGCCCCAATTTCACTGGAGGAATACCTTCAGAGACATGCTGTTCTGTACATGTCCTTTCTCGTTCCTGCAGCATGAGTGCTCCAAGAGTGAGTGTGTGTGTGTGTGTGTGTGTGTGTGTGTGTGTGTGTGCGCACATGCATGCTGGGGTGAGAAAGGGAGGTAAAGCGAGAGGGGAGGAAGAAGAGGATTCAATCACTTTTGAACTGAGTCATATCAAAGAACCAAGAAGGGTGTGGCTGTCAGAACGTCTCTGGATGAAGACCACGGCGCCGGGAGATATGTGGTGGGATCACCGGCATTGGCAGGATTAGCAGAAATGAAGAGTACCAGCCTGATTCCAGTTTAAACAGATGATATTGAAACCCTGCCAGAAAGAATCTGAGTAACATTTTGCAAACTTTAATAACAGCTCAGAGAAACTGATTAGAGCATTTGGCTTTGCCGTGCATTACTGCTTAGCTGGACACATGCAATAGCGCAGAGGAAAGAATCTATTTTTTTCCATTCCCAGAGAATAATATTTTTCTGCCTCCCACACAGGGAGGATTTCACTAAAGTCTAAACATATTTTTGTTCCTCATTTCAACTTCTCTATAAATCGTCCATTGGCTTTTGGAACCCACTATTCAGGTAGCCGGTTTCCTGTCTGAAATATCTTCTCTTATTGAAAATTATATTCTAGAAACTTTCTTTGGTTGAGACCTTAATTTGTAGCTTCGATGTCCCATTTTTCCAGGCACTGACCATGAGAAGGAGATAGTGGGTTTTTGGACATCCTGAGCAGTGTGATAGTTCCATATTTATTTCCCTTTTGGGACAGAATGCTGGAAGCTTCCTGGATCCACATAGTAGGAAGAGCACGAGATGGTTTTGGAACCTGAAATGGGACTAAGTCCCAGATCTACCACTTTATGAACTGGGTGACTTTGAAGAAATGGTTTAAGCACCATGGGCCTCAATTTTCTCTCACCTGTGAAATGAGGACATCCCTGGTAAGTTACATAGATTAGATAAGGGAAGGTGCCTGTGATAGTGCCTACCTTTTAGGAGGAGAATCCTATCAAACGTCATTTCCCTCCTTCTTCCCTTCCTCCTAAGAGCTGAGATGCTGTGAAGCCCTGGACAGCAGCACAAAGATGGGTTTCCAATTCGCATATGGTTTGATAGCACAACTCCTTACTTCCAGCTCCCTAGACCCCGTTATCTGGGGTTTCACTTTCTGTGGTTTCAGTTACTTACACTTAACTGTGGTCCAAAAATAATAAATGGAAATTTCCAGAAATAAACAATCTACAAGTTTTAAATTGATGAACATTCTGAGTAGTGTGGTGAAATCTCATGCATCTCCCTCCACCCTGCCCATGTCATGAACCATCCTTTGGTCCAGTGGAGACACTGTGCACACTCCCTGCTCATCAGTTACTTAGTAGCTGTCTCAGATCCACTGTGATGGCATCTCAGTGCTGGTGTTGAAGTCACCTGTATTTAACTTAACAATCGTCCCTAAGCACAAGAGGAGTGATGGTTGCAATTCAGATATGCCAATAAGAAGCCATAAAATGTTTCTTTAAGTGAAATGGTAGGGATATATAAGAAAAAACGCAATGTATATAGGGTTGGTACTATCCTTGGATTCAGTCATCCACTGGGGGTCCTGGACCATATCCCCCCAGATCAGGGGGACTACTGTAATTCTATCAGACTTGGCAGATGGAGGGGATACTGTTAAATGTTAAGGTGCCTCCTGCAGGAAGAAGGATATCTGAAGAGCTCACAGGATGAAGCAGACCCAAGCAAACAGGAGCCTTCAGATAGTCACAGAGAAGTAAAGCACAGTATAGGGAACATGATCAATAATACTGCTATAACTAGGCATGGTGCTGGGCGGGTACTGGAAATACTGGGGATGGGGGGGGCAGCACGTCATTTTGTAAAGTATACGACTGTCTAACCATTATGCTCTACACCTGAAACTACTACAATGTTGAATATAAACTGTAATTGAAAAATTAAATAAAAAACAGAGGATGAAAGGTAGTTACTAGTAGGACTGGGCCACTCAGCAGACTTGCTCAAATTTGGTTCAACTTCAGGACAAGAGAAATATTTTGGCCTCACTTTGGAAATAATGTTAAATAAAAGGTGGCCAGAGATCTTTTTCATCTTAGACAGGTAAGTATTTTTCAAACAAAAAAGAACTGGGAAAAAAGTGGCAGGGGAAAAGGTGGGAGAGTATTATTTTCCTTTAGGAAGGACTGACAGTTCCCTGGTATTAGATTTTGGTGAGTAGTTTGTACAAAAAAGGGACTAAAAATATTCTTTCTCATTTATATGTCTCCATTGGGATTCTATCTCCTTCAAAAGACTTCTCTGAATACCCTGCTCCCCAAAGAAAGCATGGTCTACCTTCTATCCTTGTTTTACGTTCATCATAACATTTATCATCATCTGAAATTACACATATTGATTTGGTTTTGTCTTCATAACTTGTCTCCCCAGGAGAACGCACCTGTGATAGCAGGTGCTCCATCTTGATTGCTACTGTATCCCTAGCGCACAATGCCTGATACAGAAATACTTATTGAATGAAGCTATGAACAAAATGACATGTATGTGTATAGTGATTGCTGTTTCTATTTTTAGAGGTTAGGACAATGGTTAAGTTAAACAAACTTAATTATGGCTATAATATAAGACATGAAAAATAGGTAATTTCTCAGCAAATAGAGCCACTTTTTCTTGATGTATAAGTACTTTTATTAGGTTGGCTAAAAAGTCCAATTAGCTTTTTCTGTAAAATGACACATTTTTCATTTTCACCAATAACTTTATTGATTGGGATATTTTGAATATATTGGCTATCTCCTGTGTGGTATAATGTTGATTGTTCTCAATTAATGTCTCAATTTGATCGCTATCAACTTCAACTGGTCTACCCGACAATGGAGCATCATACAGGAAGAAATCTCCAGCGCGAAACTTTGCAAAGCCCCTTTGACACATTTGATCAGTCACAGCACCTTCTCCATACACCACACAAATGTTTTTTTTTGTTTCAGTTGTGTTTTTACCTTTCTTGAAATAATGAAGCATAATATGCTGAAAATGTTGTGTATTTTCTCCCATCTTAATATTAAAATGGCTATACAAAAATTCACCAATTTTGATAAGTTTTTAAATGCATGCTGACACAATACAAGCTAACAACATTGTTTTGAATAAGGTTAAAGACAACTAAGTGCTAGTAGAGCCATCTTGTGGAAAAAAAACACACAAACTTTTTGGCCAACCCAATAGAAACAGAACTGATTTTCCTCCACTTTTTCTTGCCTAAGTATCCTCAAAATGTTCAATGTTAGGCCAATGAATTCTAACTTATATTGAAGTGAATAGGCTTCGTTTTATAATTTCATTCCATTTCTTGGTAATCAGAAGGTATTATCTAGATAAGCTACCACTTCTACCACCATTTATCTTCAAATCTGCCCAATTCTCTCAGATGTATAAACTTTACATTTTAGGGTAAGCTGTTACTCTCAGTCTACCAACAAATAATGTATGTATGACCAACAATTTAAATAAATGTGATTACCATGAACCTATATTTTTCACACATGTTCTGGTGTCCCCAGGGTTTAAACGTTTTGATAAAAGTGAGAACTATTTTTCATCGGGCAATCAAAGATGAGTCTCCCTACACAGAGAAAGGGGCCTTAGCAGCGGGAATTGATACTTTACACTTCAGAGGAAAACGCATCCTGCTCTTGGTGGCTGGGTCATATTTGAAGAGTGAGTGGATGGCGGGAGGCAGGTGGACACAAGGACAACATTGAGTGGCATTCAGAGCTACGATCAGCCCGCCTGGGAAACAGGCAAACAAACCTCCAGAATGCACAGCACATTTAGGATTCTCTGTGTTTCTGGTAAGGTGTTCTGTGTTGTGCTTTCTGTCTCTGACTCTCCTTCCCTCCTTAGTGCTTTGCAAAAATAACTGCAAGCAGCCTTTTTTGGGAAGGCAAAGTAACAGAAATTGCAGACCTTTGACTCTGGAGCTGGCATTTTCTGCTGCAGACTATGTGACCCACCAAAAACAAATCCCTCCAAGCTTCTGGAAATGGGATGATAATAGCAGTCACCTTCTAGGGCTGTTTGAGAGGAAACAGGCTGATAGCACAGTGCCAGGCCCTGAGTAACACCTCAACCAATGTGTGTTGGCAGCCATAAGAGGCTCTTTTTAGTGACTACTTCCTACCCTGGACCACCTCCTGCACAAATTCCACAATGCAATGATATATTCACAGGTTGAAGCAGGACAGCCTTATTAAGCAGTAGCATCCCATTTATAAGAGAATCCTAGTAAAGATGAGGGACACTGGTGACCATGAGCACTGAAGCAATCATACCCTGTGTTATGAAATTCCATGGTATCCAAGTTCACCGGGCGAAATAATAAGTATTAAATACAGCCCCAATGGTAGCACTTTCAGCCATGAAAGAGTAGCACTCGACAATGCCACTCTTTAGCTAAATTACCAAGTGTTAGGCCTAAATTTAGGACGTGGCAATTCTGAAACCGTTGATTACTGCATCTAAGATTATGGGTGTTCTTGTGAACTATTGAAACTGATGAAATAAATATAAAATGGTGGATTATTACAGACACAATTATGGGAAAAACCTTGCCTGCGCTGCCTGGAATCATTCTACATTGCTCCACAGAAAGATTATTAAAAAGCAATTGCAACTTGTGCCTGTGAAAGGCACTGCTAATGATATCCATTTTCTGCAAGGACTTTGACGTAGTGACTAAATAGAACACATTTGACCCTTCAGATGAAAAGACCTGTTTGGGGAGATTGGAACCCTCCCCTGTGCTTCACTCGGAGTGGGAAAAAACCAACCAACAAACAAGAAACTAATCAATGACAACAAACACTACAACAGCGGTTCATAGCACAGAGCCACCAGGGAGCCCAGGCCAAGGACTGCTGCAACATCATCCAAAATTTCCCCTCTTGCTTTGTCTTCGGGTTGTCTTTGCAAAGTCCAGAGGTGAGGATAGATCAGCATTTGTGCTCTGGCATGAGACAGACCCCACAGCTCTGCTACTTTTGAGTGGTGTGTTTTCAGCCAGTTTCTTGCCTTCCCTAAGATGTGCTCTCCCCACTGGTAGATTTAGGGCCATAGTCATGGGACTTTTATCATAGGCTTAGTGTAAGGGTCTGGGTTAAATGTTTATATGAATTATTTCATTCAAACCTGGCAACACTTCCCCTGTAAGTGCTCTGTGCATGGTAGCCATTTTCCATCATTCTTTTCTGCGACTTAAAACTTTATGACCTTGGGCAACTGACATAACTCCTAGGTGCAGCTGTTTCCTCATGGAAAAAGATGGTGACTAATGACTGTACCTACCTGACTGAACGGTTGGGAGAAATGAATATGTATAGTGTGCTTATCAGACATATGATGAGCCTCCAATGTGTTAGATGCTATTATTATTACTGCTACAACTACTGCAACAATTTTAAGAATCAATCAAGTCCATAAGAGTAGATTATAGGAAGCAGCCCTGCCAGGACTGAGGTCCTAATAGCTGTGTCTTGTCAAATGGATGATACAAGGGAACCTTGGACTTGCTTTCCCTCTCTCCAGCTGTGGTGTCCTAGAAGCCTGTTCATGGTTCACAGGTGTGCCAAGGTGAGCCACCTTACGTTCCACCACAATGCCACTCCCAGCCTCTTTCTATGGGAGGAACTAGACTGTGGGAAGGAAGAGCCAGGGGCTGGTAATTGTTTGTTCAGGCCTCCCAATTTTGGAAGGCCTTGCTTGGGACATTTGATGTTGTTGCTATCAATAAGGTATTTTTTATTATTATTAAAACCACACAATTATGACAAATGTGAAGATGAAAAAAAAACCAGTGTTTGCTCTTTTTCCTCTATCTGTATCTTTCTTCCTCCTTCTCCTCCTTTCCTGTCTCCCTCTGTTTCAATATATTGGGATCTTCAAAGAACAAGTGTAGCCATGGCCTTTCTCCAACTCTGACAAGCCTCCATATTACCTTTTCTACCAAAGTTCTCCTTGACCAAGGTTTAGGCTATCTGTACCTGTTATTTGGTGATTTGTCCAAAAGAGCATCAGAAAAATATGGGAAACACATGAGTTCTCCACCCTGGTTCAATTCCCAGTTCTAGAAATCCTAGCTTGAGCTTCTATGTGCTCATATGTAGCATGAGGTGATAATAGTACCTCACTCATGATCACACTGAGGGGGTTCTATGAGGCCACACCTGACATTTTAGCATGCCTGGCATGGAGTTGAGGATCACACATGCTAGCTAATACTATTCATCTCAAACCTGAGCATTCCAGTATCAGAGAGCTAGTATCTTGCCAGCCAGAAATTTCCTCTTTTAAAAAATGGTTTATTGTGGTAAAATATACAAAACATAAATTTACTATATGACCCATTTTTAAGTGTATGGTTCAGTGACATTCAGTACATTCACACTCTTGTACTGTCATCATATCCTCTTATTTTGGGGATAAGGCCCATGAGACTCGGAAGCATATCTTACAAGTTGCCCAAAGTCACAATGAGTCCAGGGACCCCTACCTTCCATCCCTTCAGAGTTCCCTAGCATTCTGGATCTCTTCTTCCTCTCAAGCAAACTCAAGTTTTGGAATGAGTAGCAAAGTTGGGAATAAAATTACATCAATCGGTTGCCTCTCACACATACCTGAACTGGGGACCTGGCCCACAACCCAGGCATGTACCTGACTGAGAATCAAACTGGTGACCTTTTTGTTTGTGGGATGATGCCCCAACCCACTGAGCCACACCAGTCAGAGCCCTTATGACAGCCTTAATGATATTTGGTTGGTGCTATTTTTTCACTTCAGAAATGAAGCCATGGAGGTGCAGAGAGGGTTGGTAAGTGACCCAAGGCCACACAGTAAATAGTGGAGATGGGATTCAATACTAGAGGAGAGGATTCAATACTCCAAGAGATTTTGGGTGAATCTGGGGACAGAGCCAGGTTTTTTAGGAATAAAAAATGTTTCCCCTGAGCCACAACAATATAGTACCAATATAATAGAGTAGGTCTTTTGTGACCATGGGTAAAAAGAAGCAGACTCATCTGTGAACTAAGGGTACTGGAAGTAGAAGAGGGATTAGGTCTCATGTTCATAGACTGAGAACATAGCTATATAATTACACCAGGGGGTTTTTATGCCCTGGAAATGAGAATGATGATGGTGGTGAGGATAATGATCATGCTGGTTGATGATAACGCTGATAACCTTCAACCATAGACAACCAGCTATATTTCAGGTTCTGTATTAGGTATACTCATTCATGTATATTTGGGAGGCATCTTCTCTGTTTTAGGTACTGGGAATACAATAGTAAGATAGATCCACAAGCTTCATATGCTCAATGAATTTACAGCCTATTGAACAATAAGGACATTAAATAAATAATTGAATATGTTAACCTAATCCTCAAAATGACCATATGAGGTGGGAGTGATGACAATAACAAATGACACTATGCTTCTATTTGCTGAGCATCTATGATGTGCCAGACACTCTTCTGGGTGCTTCACATACACAGCAGGTTGTATCTACAGCTCACAGAACCTCAGTGAGCCTCAGTTTCCTCCTAATAAATATGAACACAGATGGGTTTATCTCACACCAAAGAATGTCTAACATAGCCTGCTCTCTCAGGCTGAGCTCTGGCTTCATTTTCTATTCAGACTATTTATTACTTCCATCCTGGGTTTAGATCCAAATATCCAGGGTTGGACCACAAAAGGTGAGGGTGCTCACTCTTTAGCAGCCACCATGTCTCCATAGGTGAGAATATCCTTTTCTCCTTCTATCCACCATAAGGAGAAGCAGGGAACACAAGCTGGACTACTGGATATGCACTGTCTCATGGGTGTTGTCTGCAGAAACCAGGTGTCTGCATCTTCACTGTAAAGAGCCCTGGAAGAAATGTCATCTTCATAGGGGCTGGGCTTTCCTGGGGCATGGAGTTAATCAGGCCTGGCCCTGGTCATTCTTCTGCAGGAGTCACTATTATCTCCACTTCCCCAAATAACCTATACAAGATGATGATAAATTCATATCATAACAATAATATCTAACATCCGTGCAGCTTATTTCAGCTTACATACCACTTTCTCATAGATTATCTCAGCTGATCCTTCAAAAAACCTGGTAGGATATTTTTATTTTATGCTGGAAGCAGATCTTCCAGCTCTGGTCAAGTCTTTAGGTAACTGCAGCCCTGGTGGATGCCTTGACTGAAACCTCATGAGTGACTTCGAGCCAGAAACACCCAACTAAGCCACTTCTGGATTTGTGACCCACACACAAGGTAACAATGTTTGTTGTCTTCACAGCTAAACTTTGGGATGATTTGTTATGCAGTGACAAGTAACTAACACACATTTTAGGAGCACAGAAATTCATCTTGGAATCAGACAGTTCTGGATTTGTATTCCAGTTTTGCCAGGCATTGAGTTTTAATTTTGGGCAATGCATTCCACTTTTTTATGCCTTCGGGTCCTTACTAATATTACTTATATCCTAGGTTCCCACCTCCCCCCCCCTCCCCCTGCAGAGTAAATGAAACGATGCCTGTTAAACACAGTGCTTGGTGCACAGTAAGCAGTACTTGGAAGATATAATCAGTATTGTCATTATAACCTTTTGCACTCATTTGGCAAATATCTGAAGTACTGATTCTTCCTAAAGTACTGACTATAAGGCTTGCTCAATTGGATTATGCAAAAGGAAGATTTTTATGAGGAAGACATGTTCCATCAGAGAACACAGGTTTTGCCTGCCGCTGCCTGTGGTGCTGAAGGACATGGCAAGATGAACAGAATGCTGATGAGCAGTGTTTTGTAATGTAATTAGGATTACGCTGAAGAATGAGCTCCCCGTCACCCCATCATTCAATCACCTTTCCCTTCACCAGTGGGAGCCAAGAGCTCGGCCTCGCCTTCCCCCACAGTCCCCTGACTGCCAGCCACTAGTCCTATCCCTGAGATAGTCCTCATTGATCTTAGGGGCCAGCGTCCAATATTCTTTCAAATCTGTCTTTTTACGGTCTGCACGAAGGTCAAAACGAGTTACATACCCATTTTCTGAAAGAACATGCTGTGCTGATGTGAGGGTGATTAGAGACTTTTTCCTACTTCCCATTCTTCATATCAAGTTTCTGTCCCTCTTGGCCCAGGGGCTCAGTCCATTCCCATCCCCAGAAGGCAGGATCAGAAGCTGGCTCACCTTGAAAGCCATCATGTACCTGCAGTCATGTCCTTCAGAACAGGACTCATTAAGGAAACCCCTCCCCACTCTGGCACCTCTGCTTTTTTTTTTGAGAAGACCATTTGGCTTGCTTCTTAGACCAAAATGATGGTCAATTTCATGTTACTATCTCAGGTGGTGAACGACTTTCTCATGGGGAAGTTTACGGTGTTTGTACCTTGTTGGAAACAATCCTTTTAATAAGCCCCATGGGATATTTCTGGGAGACAGACTTCACTGTTGATCTTCACTTGCCCGCGGATTAGCTCTGTGAACTTGGGCAGGTCACTACCTCTTTCTGAGTCAAATCAGTTTCCTCATGCATAAAATGGGGGAATCATACCTGCCTTATCTAGTTTTTAGGGTTTTTATAAAGATCACATGAGATGATATCAACAAAAGTACTGTGAAAATAAAAATTTTAGGGACCCTCAAGTTGTATAAACTTTCCAGTTATAACAAGAAACTCTACAAACCAGGTTTAATCAGCAAATCCTCCAACACAAAACAAAACAATGCCATATGAAAGATATGGACCATAAGTGTAAATACAGCTGGATTAACAAAGAATTTGTTTGGCCATAAAACCCAAAACTACTGAAAGTAAGTGAGCTCAAAGATAACAGACTGTCCAAATATAGGCAATATCAAAAACCTTAATCTACAAGAAAATCAAATAATCTGAAAAAGAGGCAGGAACCTTCGCTGATCCGGAATAATCTAAGGATTTGAACCCGCTAATCCTAGCATGGGGAAGCCTCACTGGCTAAGAAACATTTGGAGCTATGCTCAAAATCCCTGGTTATCAGAAAAATGCAAGTTAAAATATCCAGATACAGCTTTGTACCCATCAGATTGGCTAGAATTAGAAATCTGGATAATATCATGCTCTCCAAAAGGAATGCACACTGGTTCACTCTTATGGCCTGTAATCTGGCAGCACTTAGTAAAACTAGATACAAAGATGCCCTCTAATCCAGAATCTCCATTCTTGGGCGAGAGCAGATAAATCCTTCTCAGGTCTTTGTAGGAGGCAACCCAAGTGTATGTGACCAGGGTAGCAGATCAGAAAATGTGAAAGAATGCTATGTGGCAAATAGAGCCATAGACTAGATATAAATGTAGACATGCAGGTAGATTTCAAAACAGTGTTAGATAAAAGTGAACAAACTGAAGTCGATGTCACAATATTGTTTGTGTAGATTATAAGCACATTTACACTCAAAGCAATAGTATATATTAATAATATGTAAAAATACTGGGATTTTTGCTTTAGTGTGTGGGGATTGGAAATAAAAGGGGAAAAAAGTGTCCTGAAATAGCTGAAAAAATTGTGTGCCACAAATCAAGTAGTACCATTAACTCCACCCTGTTCACCTGAGGCCCGGAGAGAAAACCTGCATGCAGTGTAGGATTTCATTTTTGTAAAACCCATACGCCCAGGCACATACACGCCTGGAAGATTGAAAGCATTTGAAATGAAATATTAACAGTGGTTATTTCTGGGTGCTGGGATGGGATGTGACTCTTAATTTCTTTTGCTTATCTGTATACTCTAAGACTTTCTACCACGGGCATACATTCCTTTTGTACAAGGGAAAACAACTTTGCTCAAAAACCCTAAAGATCTGTTATGTTTCTCTGTCTTAGTAACCAGTACATGTGCCCATGATATGGGACTTTGAAGACCTGTGTCCCTGGAAGGTGACTTAAAGTTCTTCTTCCTGGACGTTCTGATGAAAATGGAGAGGCGTAAAATTTTAAAGAGCTGAGCCTTTGGCAGGCGGATTTACCAAACGAAAGTATTCTGCATGAAGACAGAGAAAATGACTCCCAAGGGCAATGACTTCCTTTTGTTGGCTCCCTCCAAAAACTCAAGAGTGTATGATTAAAAAAATATCTCTAATGACTGCCAGGCCAGTTAGAAATCCACTGGCAAGGAACACTTAAAGTATCTACCCTTCCCCCATTCAGGTGTCAAATAATGTCACTGGCTTTCTTTTTCAGTCACTGGGATTTAGGAATCTTAGCAGTCCTTTCCATGGGGTGGCCCCTTCTGTACATTTTTGCAGGGAAAAAAATTCATTCACATTTCTATATGAAATGAATGTACTATTAATAATGATTATTAATAGCAGGCATTAGAATTCTTCTGAGGGAAGGAAGTATTTTTGTCTTATAAAGTTTTTTCATGAGCTCTATAGGGTAGAAGCAGACTAGTAGCAGATATCTTGAAAGCTGATGATAATAAAATGCCCTGAATGAGACAGTGAGAGGAATTTTGTTTTGTTCTCAAAAGGAAAGAGGAGCAAACACTGGGAAAAGGGGACAGAAGGGACTATAGAGAGAGGAACCAAGAGGAGATATAAAGGTCTATAGGAATAACCAGGTAACAGCCCCATGTGGAGCTCTTCAGGGGTGGGCAAAAGTAAGTAGGTTTCCACTCGTGAGTATATGAAAGTTTATTCTTGTATTATTTATTAATTACTGTATTATTAATTGCATTATGCACTGTACTATTATGACATTCGTTTGAGTTAATCAAGCTATTGTAAAAATCCTAACCTGCATGTCTTTCTCCACACAAACAACTGGAAGCCTGCTTTTGCCCACCCCTGTATTAACAGGGATGTGAATGATAAATCTCACGTTGTTTGAGGTCTACAAAGAACTTCTCTGCCCTGCCACACATCTGAAGTCAGGTTTATTTCTGGAAGCAGGAGAGGAGACTGGGTATTATTTCATGGAGATAGTGTGCGTGGAGGTGAGCATTACAGAAACCCCAAGGGCACTCATAGCTCCTTAGAAGCCATGGCCATCCTGACTTCCATACTTGTCCTGCCTAGTTCTTCAGAGTGACCATAGCTGGCAAGCTTGTTGTTTCCTCTTTCACTGGGAAACAAAACCAGGGCATGCCAACATGGACAGACAACTGCTTTTTGGGGGGATGGGACAAGTTGTCAAAGATTGTGAGAGAGCCTCAAGGTCCCGTGCTTTGACACTGTGAGGCCAGACTAGCTCCCAGAAATGCTTCTCCAGTAACAGTGAGATTCTTCAACAGCCTGGACCACCTGAATACTGACATTATGGGACTAAAAGTAGTAGGCATTCCAATGATGCGCTCTGGATGCTACAGGGAAAGGAGGGAAGCACATCAATTGCTGTGTGTTGGCTCATCCATGTCACTCAGCTAATCTTATTTAACCCTTGTTACCATCCTGGGAGGTGAGGATTATTAGCCCCATTTTACAGAGAAGGGGGCTGAGCTCAGAGAGATTAAATCACTTGCCTAACATTTCTCAGAGTTAAGAGGTGATGGTACCAGAATATGACCCAGCCCTGTTTGCAAAGTCTAGTCTCTTTCTACTCTGTTATATTCTTTCTTTTGAAGGCACAATCAAAAGACACATAGCAGCTGCCTTTGGGGAATATTTAATAAAAAAGAGCTGACTGACAAGCCATTCTCTTTTGATTTTTGCATCATTTCTGCTGATATGTTTAGCATTTATCACAGAATCTTCAACTTGTAAGGGGAGCTTTAGAGAGTCGCTAAACTGGATGCTCTTTCTGGGACTGGAGTGGCCATGAGTGGCGTTTAGGGGTGAATTTTGATTGGGAAAAGGTAACCTACAACAAGGGAAATGGGAGTCCACTTTAGGCAGAAGAACTCATCAAGTGGAAGGGAGAGAAGGGGCTGGAGGAGGCAGCCAGCATGGAGGTGGATCTGCAGAGCTCAAATGATAGCAGGACACGGGTGGGTATGAACATAGAAGTTTTTGGTTCCAAGTGAGCTTGGCTCTGTTCTGCTAAGCAAATATGTATTCATTATCTGCTCTGCATGTATCAAGCACTGTGCTACATGCTGGGAACCTAAAGATGAAAATGGCAGAGCATGCATGACCATCAGGAGCCTGGTCTAGCTAGAAAGTATAGTGGATATGGCCTCCAAGGTATCTTTATCCTTTCTCCATTCCTGCAGGGACCTAGTATTTTCAGCCACGAATCTTGGCTGATCAGCACACTCTCATCTCTTTTACATTCATGGTTGGTTTAGGGCTGGGCACCAGCCATTCACTGATGGAATCAGGGAACGCCAAAGAGCTTTTGTCTGCTGGTGAGAAGAGAAATTCTTTTTTCTCAATTGGATATTAATGAGAAAACCTGTGTTAGGAGCTGTGGCAATCATTTGGCTGCCACAGGGAACTGATCTGATGGTAAAGCCAGGAAGAAATCCTGGCTCAAAAGAAATACAGAAAAATGAAACCCAATGCTTTATGAATCTCTGGATCAAACTATACCTGAAACTGGGTAACTCTTTTTATTTACGTGAACCAATACACTCCAGTTTGAGTTGGATTTTCTGTAACATGTAGCAAAAATGTTATTATTTAAGGAGACATAACATAGATCATTAAAATATCACACGGTGAGTGCTATAACAAATATATGAATAGAGAAATACAAACTTTCAGAGAAGAGGTACTGACTCCAACTCTGGAATGCAGGGAAGAATTTCTAAAGAAATACAGATTTAACTGAGCTTTGAAGGAGAGGTAGAGCTAGAGTTAGGAGAGGAAGGAGTTTCAGGGAGAGCATGAGCACAGGCACACAGGCATGAACTATGTGGTATCTGTGGGGAACTTGAAAGAGTTTGGTATTGCTAGATGATGAAGTGTGAAGCTTGGCTGGCAGCCAGCATGGCTGCAGTGGAGCTGGGTCTCACTCAGTCGGTGGAAAGGAGGTAAGGTGGAAAGGCAGAGGAGTGACGTGTACAGATTTACATACGGCTGCAAAATGGAGGATACAATTAAAGGGGACAAGGAGCCCAATTAGGGGGCATTAATGGACTCACACTCCAAATTGCTGTGCCAAATGGTGCTAGGCACTCACACACAATAAGTGATGTGGAAAACGGACACTGTCCTGCCCAGGAGGAGCTTCCTGTTGCTTGAGATTATTGTAGGAGTTCAGGTGAGAGATGGTAAGAGGCAGAATGAGATGGTGTCTGTAGAGCTAGATAGGTGGGGACATTTCACCCGTGGGATATATGAAATTTATATACAGTCAGAGTTGTGCCTTACTTACCCTAAATATAGCCTAGCTCCAAATGATTGACTCTTTTCCTACACCAGAAGCTACTGTCCTGCTTCTGCTCATAAAACGGGGCTCACACAGTCTGATTTCCACAGTGAATATTTCCATCTTTATTATTCCCCATGGGATCCTGTTCTAACTCTTGGCTACTCTTATACTGCTTTGACTATGGAGAGACAAAAGAACTGTTAGCTCAGGGTCAGAGTGGTGGCCAGCATCAGTGAACTGGTGGTGGCCGTGCGACAGTTGGTGCTGAGAAGGATGTTAAGATCGCTCAGACTGATTTTTGATGTCTGCCATGGCCGAGGGCAGAATCTGACGGTGATAATGATGGTATATTTGCCTACCTGGTTTTAGCCCACTCTTTGTTTTGGCCTCTACCTGACAAAATGATTAGTGAGTAGGTGACTTTGTTTTTTTAAACATTAGAAGATGTCCACCCTCTTCCCAAAACGTAAGTGCAAGAAATGGAAGCCAATTAAACTCTGACCAGTGTTATCTGACAAAACCCCCCCGAAACCTTCCTTATTAAAACCCTCTTTTAACTTCTTAACGTGTACTTCTTAAAATACTCAACTCACTAAAACAAATCCAATTTAAGATAAATACAGCAATGAGCACCTCTTTATTCATTAGAATCTGTTCATGCTCAAGGACCGTCCTCTGAATGAAATTGCTCCTATTTTCAAAAATGCTACTTGAACTGACAATTATTTCATTTTCTTCCATAAAAAGGAATATACCATATACTCATATATATGTATATATACACACCCACATAATTTTTTTCAGCTGCAGTTTCTGTCCTCATAAATTATTTTAGATATCCAATAAAACAGCACCTTCTTAAAGACTTTATATTTTAGGAAGCAAGAAAGATAATTCTGATGACAGGTAGCTTCTCACTCACAAAAGACATGCAGTAATCCCAGGGTTTCTGTGTACTGTGTATAAGATAACAGGTTATCTTTGCCCAGGTTTTAAGCAGCAGCTACAGCCTCTTAGAATGATCTCAGATGGAATGTAAACTTTAAATAGGATTAGTTTTCAGCTTCACTATGAACTGGTCATGGAGCACGGGTGGAAGGCGTCGGAGACCCAGCGTGCTGTTGGCCTCACAGCTAGCTGGGTGACCCGAACCTTGCAGTGCCCTCCAAGTAAACACATTTCAGGTTGTTGGTGGGGCTTGCTGGGAGGCTGGAGGACAGGCTGAGAAAATCTCCCCTGTATCTTTACTCAGGCTGAGCATCTGGCCTTTAGGGCAGGAGGGGCAGTCAGTCAGGCTGGTTAGAAGTTTCCCTGATCATCCAAGGAGGGTGGTCCACGTGGGTAGGCAGAGCACACCCGAGAGAGCCAGCATGTCCCTTAACTGCCCAATCCCTGGCACACATACGAGGCCAAGCAAAGGTGAAAGGAGCATGAGCTTAGAGTGATGTGTTTGACTCTTCGCTCACTGAATACCGGCTCACCACCTTAAGCAAGTTATTTAAACCCTTTGAGCCTCTCTTTCCTAATACTTAGGGTGGGAAAAAAAATAAGAGGGTTACACCAGGATGAAAGAGAATACTTTACATCAAATGCCGGAACAGTACTTGGAAGGCAGTGGGCACTCAATAAACGAGAAGAACACAAACTTGTCCGTTTTGACGAACACCCCCAAACACCCCAAGCTCCGAAGTATGAAACGCTAGGCAGGTAGAAAATGGAGATCAAACGTCAATCAACTGTATCTCCCACTAAGCTGTGAAAACGTGTCAGGCACAGGGCTAAGCCTGAGAGTCGGACAAGGGCTGTCCTCCACAGGCCCACAATGCTACGGGTAATACTTCCTGTGTGCCAAGGACTGAGTTAAGTATGCTCACTCAATCCCCACAACCCTGTTACTATGATCGCCATTTAAAATGCAGAAAACTTCGCATGCACAGAGGTCAGGTAACTTGCCTGAGGTTGTAGGACTTAACCGTTAGGCAACATGACCTCGCATTGCAGTTCCTGTCATAGACACATGCATAAGGACTGAGTCAGTGAGACACAGGACAGGGTGATGGATGAGTGGCAGAAATCAGGAAAGGCTTCATGGGGGAAGTATTAGGATTATTCTTTACAACCTTCCAGTTTGGCCTTAAAATTATTCCTTATTCACATGCATTTGGTAGTAGTCATTAAGGAAGTTGAGCAGCCACATATAACCCAGCGGCACACCAGATGTCTCAGATGACCGCAGGGTCCCCACTGCTGCAATCAGGGTGTCAGTGCCAGCTCTGCTTTGGTTATAAATAAGGTGATTATCTGGTTTGAAATGAGGTGGCAGAGGTAACCCTGCACCTGAAGGTCTCTTGTCTGCCTAGGGCTCCCTAGATCTTTCTACCCGTTCCCAGCCCCCACCCCGCCCTGTGAGCACCGAAAAAAACTTCAGCTTTTTGGTTACTACTGCATTAGATGTTCTATCCCCAACTGCTGCTTTCTCAGAATAAAAATTTAATCTTCAAAACTGTTCTGCACTGCTGGCCCCAGAATTAAAAGCAAGCACCTTCAATGGGAAATTAAATTTATTTGATATACCTGTACACGGATAAAATTGGATCCAGCATCCATTTGGTGTGTAGGCTCCCACAAAATGCTTTTTGCTCTATTCTGTACCTAATACCTAATTCACAGCTGAGAGGGGCTGACCTCAAAGACCTTGTCTCCTACTGAGCCTTAGCCAGGGACGGGTGTCATTTTCCGTTATGGCTTCTCCCCATGCGTGCCCTGTAAGCGACAGCCGAGGGTTCTTCCTTGGGGAACTAAATATTCAGCTGACTGAATTTTCATTAAAGAAAAAAAAAGAGAGATACTCAAGGGAAAGATATTTCAATTATAAATATCTATATTTCATTTTACATGCTCCTTACAGAAACGTCCCAGTCACTCTCTGCCTGGGTGCCGCAGAGGGGACAATCTAAGGTTTGTGTTGCACGGAACTTGGCTTTCGGAAGCAGTGAAATGAAATAAGATTTGTCCTTCTCAAATACTCTCTAGGTTGTGCCATGGAGCTCCTATGGAGACTGTTGTGTGTTTTCTTCCCTACATTTGTTCAGGACACTTAGTGCCTAAGAAGAAGACTGGGCAAATGAAGAGAAGGAGACTGGGTCGGAATGCTGGCTGCCAGACCATACTCGCTGATCTTTGGAGGCCCAGGATGGAGATGGGGTGCTCTTATAGAAGGGAGCTCAGTCAGATGACCTGGTCTGACTTGCTCCTTCACAGTCCACAAAGGCTGGGTGTCTTGTCCTAGACCCTGGGCTTGCTTTCAGCAGAGCTGGAAGAATCCTATCATTTTTGCTCTGGCCTAGGCTGCATGCTTCCAACTTACCTAGTGGTCATCCCTTCTCCCTGTCCAGCTCCAGAACCCTTCTTGCTGCCTTTGCTGTTTCTCTTTCTTCCTTGTTTTCTTTTTTCCTCTTTTACTTTCATTTCTCTTTCTTCTTTCCCTCACTTGCTCTCTCTTTTCCTTCACTTTTTCCACTCTCTACTTTTCTTTCTTCCTCTGCCACATTTCCCTCCTCTCCCCACTTCATCTTGCCCTCCTTTTCATTTACCAAATGTTGATCGACAGTCTAGGCATCTCACGGACCAACGGCTTTGATGGTGGTAGCTCTTAGCCCAGCAGAGAGGTAGGAGAGGCCCCTGGCCAATGTAGCTGCTTTAGTGAGAGATAGGATGGAAGCTGGATATTTCTTTGTGAAGCTGCTACTGATAATACATACCCAAACATAACCAATTTTTGTGTTTGCCAAAGCTAAGTAGAGTTGGGCATGGTTAGTATTTCAATAAGAAACCTGGGGAAGGCTGTGCATGCTGAGATCTCCCTCTGCATGATGTACAATTTTGGCTAAGGCACATGTGATGGTTAATTTGATGTGTCGGGGCCATGGGGTACCCAGATGTTTGGTGAAACTGAGTGTGTCTGTGAGGGTGTTTTGGGATGAAATTAACACTTACATTAGTACATTGGGTAAAGCAGATTGCCCTCCCCAACATTCTCTCTCTGCCTGGGTGTCTTTGAGATGGGACATCGGTGTTCCTCTGCCTTCAGACTTGAACTGGGACTGAAATCTACACCATTGGTTTTCTGGGTCTCCGGCCTGCTGATTGCAGTCATTGAACTTCTTGGTCTCCCCCTCTTTCCTACTGGTTCTATTTGTCTGGAGAACCTAGACAAACACCATGTGGTTCTAGGAGTTACCTCAATGCCAAAATAGGAGTGGTGACAGACATATTCTCCATCACTTCTGTGCAAATGGTTAAATAAATTATCTATACTAAATTATCATAAACTATAATGCTCCATACTATTATTTTGAGATAAAATGTCTTACCTTTCTTTTGTATTTACAAGGATACACTATATATTCTCTGCACCTCATGGCTTAACAAGTTGCCTTGTAAACAGTTGGCCCCAATTGGTCTTGGGCATCGTTGGTGATGACGGCAGGTATTTTGTGAAACTTACGTTCCTGATATTGTTGGTGTCGAGATAAGAACATGCAGTAGTGATGTGTTCTCTCTGCCTCACACAATCTCCGCAATTTAGCATATGTGTGGTTAGTTAAATGGGTAGATGAATTAACTCACTAACCTATCCACCAACCCAGGCCAGGCCCCAGGAAAGGAAGGTGGTCTAATGAATAAAACACTAATACGCAACAGAGAAATGATTTATGTGAAATCAAACCTATTTACACTTAATTCCAAAGCGTTTTGTACAGTACCAGCTGTGTGCCAAGAAGAAAATGCCCCGAAGATGAAATAGAACACCAAGGCTTTTGGGTTATAACTATACCTTCTGTTAAAAAGTTCTTAGGTTTCAATCTTGTTGAAAGATTCCATTGTATCCAAGAAATCCTCTCAAACACTTTTAGAAAAAGGTCAAGTTTAAATGACAATGACAACCACCACTATAACAATAATAGTGCCTAAACCAAAGTCTTCTGCAAGTAAAATAGATTCGTCTATGGGAAAATTGGCCACATCTGTTGTGGACAAAAGATGAAAGACGTCAAGGAGAATGGTGGGAATGGGGCCAGAAGCCTCTTATTTTAGAATATAACTTAGGTTCTGAAAAATCATTCTCGAGTCAATCCCTGTATGTCAGGTATCAGGCTGCACAGAGCATTTCCACCCTGGGGCCTCTCCGGACGGGGTTAATGGGATGGTGAAGAACAGCAGCACAAGTGGCAGCGATGTGACACTCGTCTTCCCCATAGCCCTTATCAGTGCTGCAGCCTCCTGGCTGGAAACAAGAAAGTTCCAGAGAAGATGATTCATGCCGCATGGAAAGACAGTGAGCTATGTTGGAAAGGATTTAAGTAATACCCCCTATGCCATCATCCGTCTTTCCACACCAGGCTCCTGGGAGACAATAATTAACAACACGTATCTGCATTGTTTCCATTCTTTCTGTCCTGGGGGCCCTGCTCCTTCCACATGCCCCCACCCCACTTCTTCCCATGACAAATGAGTCATGAGAGTCCCTCTGCTCCTACATGACCACACCACAGGACGGGCCTTTCAGACACACCCGTGCCCGTGGCTCGGCTCTGCTGCTCCTCACACTTTCCACCACCCAGCTTTCAGTTGGTCTCAACTTCATCTCCTTGGCCTGTGTTTTTCCATCTTTCCACGGCCCCTCTCACGCTGTGAGGTCTACCCTTTGTTCTTCTCCCACATTGATTTCAGGGGCTGTGATGGACAATTCTGTGATTAGTTTCTTCTGTACTTGCTTACTCACCCCCCCAAACCAACATCTCCTGATTGAGGGTCCTCTAGATCAGGTATAATCTACTCCTTCCCTTTGGTTTCTCATATTTTTTCCCTGATGTCTTGCTCCAATGTCCTCTCAATCCTAATTATTAAACCTCATGATTTAACCTCAATTTTGTTGAGTTGATGCCTTTGGTATTTTGAAACCTGCACAAACTTTACATTGGTAAGCTCACAGGATCACCTTCAAATGATGAAGTAAGGCACATCACTGTGATGATATCAACACAGATGCCAGGATGGACTGCGGAAAAAGGGAAAACCACACACACCTGGTTCTAAAAAGAG
>VMDR010004148.1:46592-63330 GCA_007922815.1 Macrotus californicus
CACACACACACACACACACACACGTACACATATATTCACTTATTACATACAGAACTTATTCTTTGTAACTAATATAAACATATGTGGCTAGCCTACAGGTTATCATTTTTACATTTGCTATGAGAAAACATTTTCTCTTTGATATAGTACTATTCCTGGAGTTTAGTTGCCCAGGCTAGACCTCAAAAATTAATTTAACTTAGGAAGCATAAGAAAAATTTTATCTAGTGTAAAATGGACAAGGCAATCAGAAAACTTGTTTTCTGCTTTTAGTTCTGCCATTCCCAAATAAAGCCTTGCTTTTGTCTTACACACTTTGGGCTGAAACTTGACCTAAGACAAATGAGGCAGAAGGCCTCATGTCCCTGTGTTGAAAATAAAGATAATAATTTACATCTCAAAGGCTTATAATAACAATTCTCCTAAATCACACACATAAACATGGCTAGCACCTAGCAAGGACCCAATAAACAACCACAAAATAGGCAGCAGGACCCCCTTAACAACATCTCTGCACCGAAGCTCTTTCAGCCACAGAACCCATTGTTCAATGAGGCCTTCAGGGTGCTTTAGATTCAAGCAGATTGAGAGAATTCAATCCAGAATTTCACAACTACACTATTTCCACTTTTGCCTAAGTCCGCTCAATCCTCATTTCCCACTTGGTTACCTATTCTGGGTCCTGTCCGAGCTGAACTTGTCTCGTACCACACCCTGGTTCGCTTGTGCTCCAGACACACTGACCTCAAGAAATCGCTGTGATTATCTCATTAGAAAAGGCATTCGGAACCACTGCCTGCTACTCTTTGTTAGGAATGCAGAAAAACAAAGCTAAGTACCCACCGTTTTCCCAAGTCACTCCATCTAACTCCTGCTCTGCTCTGAGGAGACGAAATGCCAGAGAAGTGGTATCTTTCACGCACAACAGCCCATGATTTAATCAGGCACCTTCTGCCAAAATATGGTCAAAAGTCACCACAATAAAAAGCACCCTCCACCCAGCCCAATTCACCAGTGACCTATCTGAAATGTTGAGACTGCAGACCCCAGAGACACAGAGATCTTTTTGGACAAATGGTACCTTTTTGAAAATACAAATAGAAGGGTACTATCTTCTAAGGATTTCTTTATCTCTCAAGGACAGGCTATTTTCTTGAGTTTAGCCAGGTCATACTGTGTTGATTTCTTCAACAGAACTCCTCGCTGAAATGACCTGATGAAATCTACAAGTACAGGTCACAGCATCCTTGGGTTCATTCAGTTCAGGGGCCATGGGTGGGGAGGGGGCTATGCTTGGATTCTGGGTGATCTAAGATCAGCCCTGTGGGTGATCTTGCTTATAGCAGCATGATCTCCGGTTTCATATTTCCAGATGGAAACGAGTCAGTCTTGGCCTCTTTTCTCAAGGATCTGGCTGGTCCAGAATCACTATCTGGAAACCTGTCATCCATGGGGGGCTGTTAAGATCTGTCATGACCTTGAGAAAATGCATCAAATCAAATGCCATTCTTCTCCCAGTGTTCAGAGTCTTATTGGACACTGATCCCTTTTTTATTCTGTACAGAGCCATTTTTAAAAAATGAAATGCTTTCCTCTGACCTTGCACACTATTCAGGTAAGAGTTCCCCTACAGGTTCCTTTATTCTGGCATAAGAGATTAGTCCTTGCTACAGCAGCCAGAAATAGCCTAACAACTTGGACAAGCAAGGTGTTAGAGATACCTGAGATTCTATCTACTGGTGTCAGGGAGATGCTGGGAGTCATCCCCTTTCTTCCTGTCCAATGTAAAGCACAAACATTTGCAATGGGGGGGAAAGGAGGAGCTGAGTGTTGTCCTGTGAGCTGAGGTCTGCTGGGCCACTCCCAATCTGCAAACTTAAAAGAGAATGGCAGCAGAACAGCAAATGGGTTGGTGCTTAATCATTTTATTTCCCCCCTCTGGGACGATTACAGTTCCCTCTTTATCTGTGACATGAAAGATTAGCCTGTGCTTTCATTACAAACCATGTTCCTCATCTGGATGTTTGAAGTCGTTATCTTTGGCTTGATATACTTTACATAAGTTTTTTTTTTAATCTTGACAACTGGAAAGTGAAGTTATATTCTTGTTATTCATTCATGTGTCTTCTTCCCCAAAAATTTTTGAGTGCCTACAATGTGCCTGATACCATGCCACTGTACCAGGTGCTAAAATGTTAGAAGTTGGTATTACACAGTACCAAGTTTGGTGTAGCCTCCTGGACAATATAAATGACATATTTTCCTCTCATATAATTTCTTAATAGAAGCAGGGGCGAGACGGGTGGTGAGGAAATAAAAGACTAATTGTTCTTTGAAATGTTTGTACCCAATTGGTAGGAATGTTTGAACTATTTTTATCCCTCTCTTATTTCATCCTAAATCAAGGACATGCGAAAATTGATGTGAGTAAAATCATACAGTCACATTGGTAATCCTTGTGGCAACACCACACTTACCTGGCAGATGTCCCAAAAGGAGGAATTCAGAACTGAGAAGTAAGAAAGCCTTTGCATGGGTCAAATAGACCAAGTCCATCTGCCAGGCTCCTGCATGCCCAGGCTCAAACTAAAGGATTGATTTTCATTTTAGACACATTCTATGAAAACTGGCTAACTGCACTTTAAATCCTCAGCAGATTAGAAAGAGAAAATTAGTACACTTTGATGATTACAGGAAAGTGACGGCTGTCAGCCTCACAGGGAGAGAGGGAGGAAAAATAAAAATCATGAAATGCAGACACAAGGTCTACAGACACCTAGCAGGCCAGGGATGCAGGAAAGTAATTCTAACAGGTCTTGATGAGATCATAATTGTTACAGCCAGTGTTCTAGTGTAGCAGCCCAGGGGCCATGTTTAACAGGCCAGGATGTGACCAAGGTATTTTAGAAAGATTACCATGCAGAGTGGTTACGATGGAAAAAGAATGTTAAGTGTAGTGATTCTCAATAAAGAGATGATTTTGCTTTGTAAGGGGACATATGACAAAGTTTGGGGACATTTTTCATTGTCACAATTGTTTGTTTGGGGGAGGAGAATGCCAAAGGCCCAATGGGCAGAGGCCAGGGATGCTGCAAAACATCCTACAATGCTCAGGACAGCTCCCACTCCCCAACAGCAGAAAAGTATTCTGGCTCCAAATGTGCATAGTACTGAGACAGAGAAACTCTGCTTTAAAAGATCATGATTTAATTACTTGGGAAATTCACCTGTGTGGCCCATCTCAGTCGCTACTGATGTGGGAGAAAGAGCCATTACTGCATCTTATCTGTCACATTCTTTATATGCATTCAAGGCACCTTTGATCAACACAATAATCTTAGAGAGAGCTGAGGGAGCAAGCGCAATTTCCCTTTAGAGATAGGAGAGCTGAGAGACAGAAGGCTGGATGGTGTTTCCAGTGGTGAACAGCGGGTCCTGATGCCCCAGCTTGTGCGTGTCCCCCAAACCACTGCTCTTTAGATCTACCCATTTCTAGAACAAAAGGGAGTCAAAAATGATGCCACTTGCTAAGATATAGCACATTTAATTGTAACAAATTAACAAAGTTGAGGTACTTTGGTTCTCAAAGCTGATGGGTCAGAAGTATCTTAGACACTTGCTTATTGGACATGTTGTGGTGACTCTGGGTAATATTTTCTGAGAATCCAAACAAAGACTCATAAAGGCCCAAATCTTTTTCCTGTGTCCCCTATATCTTACACAGTGGCCACGTTGATGATTCCTAAACAAGTTTTGTATATTTGTGTGATTTATATACTTGTCTTTCCTCTGCCCCTTATGGCATTTTGTCTTCATCCAGCAAACTCATATTCATTCTTTGAGATCTAGAATAAATGTTCCCTATAGAACAACTATTAGAAATGTTCCCTAATACCAGAGCTGGTAGCTTTGTCATCTGGGCTCTCTTTTATTTTCTAAGTGTCAGTATCATGCTAATTACTATGTGTATTAAAATTTATCTGCTTGTGTGTCAATCTTCTACCGCTAGACCGAGTCTCTTCAGGGAGGCCATAGTTGTGCCGGAATTTCCCCTTTGCTCTTTCCTGCTCTTTCCCTGTTCTGCTCTGAGCCCTGGGAGGCTGGCCTCTGTGAACCACACTGATGGGTTCCCAGTCCCTCTGGCTTCCAGCAGGTGTTGCAGAAGGCAGGAGAGGAGTGACCTTGGTGTTTATCCTCTTTGGCTACCTCCCCAGCTGGAGCTCACTGCATGAGGTCCATGGTGCATCTCCCAGAAGTGACCTAGTCATACTATCTTCTCTCCAGCTTCTAGGACTCATATGGGTCAAAGAATGGTAACGACAACCACTGTCATGATGTCTGGGGACCTCCACCATCCCCTGTGACTTTATTTAAACCCAGTCCATCTTTTGGAAACTCTCCTCAAATGATAGAATTTAATTGAGATTTCTCTCCTTTTACAAAGTCTTACACATTTTACTCTCTCAGGGTCTAACAGTATACCTGGCTCAAAAACAACACTCAATAAATGTTTGTTAAAAGTGTAAATGAATAAATGCAGATGTCACAAAAAATTTGACTGCCAAAATTTTTCATGTCAAAAAATCTGCTCTCATCAAGGTCTTCTATTTCCCCCAAAGTGGATTGTTTTTGAACTTGACTAGACACAGTACCAGTTATTATTAGCATTGCTGTTCTTTGTTGTTTTCAACTTTACAGGAAATAGAAATAAGGTGATGTCTCTACCTTCCCTAGAGCATCAACAATTCTCCTGGATTCTTCATTACTAACCTCAAACACAAAACAAAATCAAAGCGTGAAACTTCTGTCCAGACCAAGTGTTGGTCAGAACACCTCTACCTTGGAGGATATACGTCATGGCAGCCAGGTAGACAGGAACGGGAAAAAATCAAATCCACCGAGCCTCTCACATTTCAGCACTAGTTTTTATCTGCAGATATGACACATTAAATGAGCAGCAGTCTCGAAGACCTTCTTTTGGAGCCTCTTGGTAGCTGTGGTTTCTAAGTTAGCAAATGCCTGCTGTTAATGTGAAAATGGGTTTCAACTAATTGGCAACCAAGAAAACACTGGTTTTATTATAGTCCACAGTTAGCACTTTCCTAGGCAGAGTTCATAGTAATTATAGCTTTTGACCATTTGTAAAGTTCTTACAATAGGTGACAGGTTTCATACTGGACATTTTTCAAAGGTTGTTTTCATGCCAACACTCCAAGGTAGCTGTTCTCCAGCCATTCCACAGAGGGCAAAGTGGTGCCTGGGGTGGCTCCTTGCAGAGATGGGATTTGGATCTGAGTATCTAACTCAGAAGTCACAGGATGGCTCTGGATGGTGTGGCTTAGTGGATTGAGTGCCGGCCTGCGAACCAGAATGCTGTTGGTTCGATTCCCAGTCTGGGTACATGCCTGGGTTGTGGGCCAGATTCCCAGCTGGGGGTGTGCAAGAGACAAGCAATTTATGTTTCTCTATCTCCCTCCCTTCCTCTGAAAAGAAATCAATAAATTTTTTTTAAAAAAGGAAGTCACAGGTTGGAAACTGGCCTTCTCTGATCAAGAGCCGCTTGTTCTTATGACAAAAGAGAGACGTGCATATGAAGGGATTTTTTTCATGTTTCTCACTGCCTTTGATATGGTTATTCAAAATTAGCTGTACACAGTGTTTTGACCTTTATGGAATAAACAAATCTAAGTTTAGGCCACAGGGTTCTTTCCTTCCATGGTGGGTTTCTTTTCTGCAAGCTTCTCCTCAGCTGCTGGTTTTTCGGTAGCTGCAGCCTTTCTTCCCACCAAAGGCTTGTGCTTCTTAACACCGGCAGCCTTCTTTCCTTTCTTCTCTACCACCAGCTTCTTGCCTGGAACCCCCTTCTCGTCTGGTTTGGCTTCTAGTGCCACAGCTGCTCTATCCACCCAGAGCTTGTGGTTCCTGGCCTGGCGAAGAGCAGTGTTCCAGCACATGGTCGTTGCATGTGGGTTTAACTTCAACACGATTCTCAGGTTTTTCAGGGTATTCTCCTTCAGGACTCTGTGATGAATCCTCTTGCATAATGCTCAGAGGGCTCTTTGGATCTCTGGGCTTTTCAAGATTCTGCAGAGGTCTGTACTGAGTGTCTTGTGCAGGGGAAGGTCGTAGTCACTTTGAGGGAGGCTGCTGTATGCCAAGTGCCATACAGATCATCTCTAACTTGCGGAAAGCACTTTCAGTCCAAATGCAGACATGGCCCACATGCCCCCCAGGAGCTAGTTTCAAAGTGTTCAGTTTGCTTACATTAGGCAGAGTAGTTCCAGGGAGGTTTCTGAAGGCTTTGAGGATTCCATTGTTCTAGTTAGAGATGATCCAAAGTCTCCTGCACTGGATACAACGACAGCTTCTCATTTTGCCCTTGCCAGCTCTCATTCGCCAAGAGGCATAGACCTTTGTGATATCATTCCAGGCCTCAAGCTTCTTAAGAAGCAAAACAGCCTCTTTGGTTTTCTTTCAGCCTTCAACTTTACCTTCAACCACCAAAGGAAGTCAGGAACTTTCTCAGTACAATGACCTTTAGACAGGACTGTGCTGGTAGGGCTGAGGCAGCCAGGGCGGAGCAGATGGCATATCGCTCCTGTGCTGTGTTCACTCTGTGGTGCCAACGGCGCCAGGTTTTGTTTGGTGCACACGCGTCCCCCACGACACATATTTCCAAAAGCACCCTGGCCAGGATGACGAGTCCCACCACCTCGAACTCTGAGAATTGGAGCCACAGCTCTGTCAGCACCCCAGGACTCAGCTCTGGTCTGATGTCCTGCCAATTCACTGACAGCAAAGGGCGGTCTGCTGTTTTTGTGCCAGTTGGTGTGAACAAAGTTCACAATATCCAGTTGAATGGGAGCCTTGGGCACAGCAGGCAAAGGGGCATTTTGGCAGATGATTCCTCCTTTTCGGAGTGCACTGGTATCAGTGGACAAGCACACGCCCTGGCATGGAGAGGAGGGAGCACACTCCTCTCACTTAGCTGGGAGGCTTCCTCAGGAAAAGAAAGCGGGACTTTTAATTTTCAATTTACTATATACTGGGTATTTCGGTATGAAATTGTTTGACCTTCAGTCTGGCCAGGGAGACTAAGTCACTTAGTTCTGAGAGTGGATTTTGGATTATGCCGAGGAGAAAAAAAAAGAGAAAAAAAAAAAACCAAAACAATTTCGTAAATTTTCAAAGGCGAAGTGATTTCTACCTGGTAACAAAACAGCATTTTTCTACCTCTGTTAATATCTAAGGAACTTCCCCACTCAGAGACAGAAAGCTCACGGCTCACGCACACTTGACTATTGCTTTAAAAGTTACTCAGAACCTAATATATTACTAAGAAACTACAACACAGAGCAGATGGAAAGCATAAAGCAGATGCAGACCTGAAGCCTAAATAGAGATGAACAATTTTTCAGTTAACAACAAGAGAAGGAGGTGGCAGCACAGACGACAGGGAAAAGAAACAGTCACGCTGGAGACATTCCTGGGAGACGCACACATTCTCTCACGCGTACAGAGCAAAAGGATTATTTCATGCATTTCAAGTGGCAGCCCCTTATGTCTTTCCGGGGTACAAAACAGGCTTCTGTGCAGCACTCAGGATGAAAGTCAAAGGAAATCTGAAGACTTTAAGGCCATGGCTAGGTTATGGCTGGAAACAAACCACCCAGGATTTTGGTGGAGCTGTAGCATGGAGTTCAGCTACCATGAGCATTTTCTGTATCAGGGAAGGCTCCCAAGCAATCCTAACCAACGATGAGAGGAAGAAGAGATCTTATTTCTCCTGACAAGTTTTTGACTTATTTTTATTTTAATAATTTAAAAACACTTACTGTATAGACATTTTTGAACATACGCAAAAACGATGAGAATAATGTTATGAACCTACATTACCCACCACCCAATTTCAATAACCATCTGCACCCGCCACTCCTGTTTCAGCTCGTATTCCCTCTCCACTATTTTTCAGTATTTTAAAGCAGTCTTGATAAAGTGCTTTTGCTTAGTTTCCCTGTTTTTGTAAAATGTGCCTACTACCTATGGTTGCTGTTGGGAAGAAAACTACAAAATGTGAAGCACAGAAAATTTGTGTGTGCCACATGAGGACAATGGCAGAGGGTGTGCAAAGGTGGGACTTTCGCTGTCAGTTGTGGGAACAGAACAAACCAGGACAGAAAAATCAGTGGCGTTATTAGGGATATTATTTTAGTGGCATTATTTTAAATATTGACTACTGGGCACTGGCTGGTATAGCTCAGTAGACTGAGCACAGGCTGCGAACCAAATGGTTGCTGGTTCGATTCCCAGTCAGGGCACATGCCTGGGTTGTGGGCCAGGTCCCTAGTGAGGGGCATTTGAGAGACAACCACACATTGACATTTCTCTCCCTCTCTTTCTCCTTCCCTTCCCCTCTCTCCAAAAATAAATAAATTCTTTTAAAAAAATAAAATAAATATTGACTACTGGAAGACATGCAACTTTTCAGACATACATTTAACTGAAATGAAGTAACAGAATTCTGTTCTGAGGCACAGAGACATGCATCCCTGCCACCCCTCCAAATTTGTTAGTGAGTCATGTTTAAAGGCTGGCTTTTTATTCGAAGTACTGCCCTAAATGCAACCCTCCCTGCTCCTCCACCCAAAAGGCATTGCTGCTAGCTTCTAGGAAGTTAAGACCTCCATGTTGAATGTGGAGGAACATCAGGAGAAAGATCCCAGCAAAGATCAAGAGGAGCCTATGTGAAAATACAGAGGAAGAATTTTGTGTGTACGTACTTAGGAGATGCTGGCTAATGGGTCCTGCTCAGAGGCAGCACCTGTGAGGGCAGAGAAGTTGGCACTGCCCCCGAGGCAGTGGAGATGGAAATACACACAGAGCTCTCAGTAAATGCATGAACAGTCCCCAACAGGCTTGCCCGAAGTGCAAATGCACCGACCACTCCTCTCCTAGGCCTTGAGAAGATGGATTTAATCATGGGATTTGAGACTTCCTGTACTTTGTGACTACCCAAGCCACATTCCATTGCTATTAAAATAGTGCTATCTTTTGTTGTTTCTTAACATAAGTTTCAGTTTTATTTTCAGTTTGAGTCCAACTTTCTTACTCTGTTTCTTAAGGAAACCTGCAAAAATCAAAACAATCTTCTAGTTAACTGTCTTTCCATAAGGCAAATGGCTCTGGGGTGACCACTCCCGTAGCGTTTGTTCTAGGGACCTTATTACCCTTTGAGGTGTCCTTGTAATCAACACTGACATGTTTTCCTCCCCTTTCACTCGCTCCCAAGTCCCCTAAAGGATACGCTCAAACCCTGGACTTCTGGCTATCTTTTACTAAGTTTTCCACCTTAAAATTTGTCTTCACATTTCAATTCAGTGACATAAGTAATGTCTTGGAGTAGTCTTTTGGTTTTCAAAGCCAAAAGGGGAAGACAACATTATTTTAATAGAAAACATTCTGCAAGACCCGGTTATCCATTGCAAAGTCTGCAGGACACTGAGAGCAGCTTGTTTTCTAATGCTGGTCAGCATAACCACTACAGAGAAAATACGATTATTGCCATGTGCTCAGGAGTGAAATGGGTGAAGGCAGAAGGCCAGGGGGAGACAGAAAATGAAGCAAATATACTAGAGTGAGCCCTGGAACTCTGAGACTGTGATTTGGACATCTGCATTGTCTTACATGTGTCCCTAGAGCGATTCAGAGGCACACCAAACTTTACATTCCCCGTGGCTGTCCCTACCTTGTTGGACAATTGAAGGAGCATTGAAGGAGAAGGAAATGACAATGAAATTTTGTGAACCTGGCAGCATCACAAGGTGGGGACTTCAATTGAGACTTACTGTCCTTTGTAGAATAGAAAGGACCACCCACAGAGTAAGGTTAATTCCTCAAGTACCTTCCTATGACCTCTACTACATTGCTCTTCACATGGTCACTGAAAGTTTTACTATCCTGCAAAGGGCAGGGCACGGGTAATGCTGCTCAGTTACTTCCAATGGTGATTACCTGAGGGAGTGGAAATGGTCTGCAATGCGTCCTTTCATAATGACAGCCTCCTGAATCCAGATACACTGGCACTATCATCACCACTAAACTTGCTAAGTATTCCCAGCTCTCCTTAGGACTCGTACATCTTCAAGATGTCCACAATGGCTAATTGATTTAAGACTTGGCCAGGCAGCTCCAGGTGGCTAATTGGTAAAGTGATATCTCAAAGAGGATTCATCTTTAATTACTGGCATTCAACATCTTTATGTAGGTTTTATGAGATATTAAATGCATTTTCACTAGACAAGTCATTGAAGCCATATGGCAGCCTTAAATATGTAGAACAAATTGGGCCTAATGAAGTATTATTTATTTATTTATTTATTTATTTCAGAATGGCAAGATGGACTGTGAGGGTACTTTTGACAAGTTGAGGCTAGAAATTCGAGGAGAAACCATTCTTTAAATATTGCTTTAGGATGGATGGAGGATGATGCAAGGGCAGACAGAGTCCAAAGAGCAAGGAGAGAAAATGATCCAAAACCAATTCTCCACATTTCAAGAGGAAAATCCAAGGCATAAAATGGGGCATTGATTGTATGCCCTTGTTTTCACCTAATAAGTCAGCTGGAACTAGAGTCCCTCTCTTTGGATCCATTTGCTCACTTGATTCAACATTTATATGGCGTCTATTCACATAGCAAGTGATCTGGATCAGACTCCTAACAGGCTCACAGACACTTAAGTGGTGTATGAATGAGCATCAGGGACTCTGTGATTTCCTAGAGTGTATGTAGAATCTGCATACAGGAGTTTTTCTGAAGAGCAGGTCCACAGCTTTAATGAGATGAAAAGTCCCATGACTGAAAAAAGGTTAAGAACCACAGAGTTCCATATCTAAGACCTTAAGACGTACAAAGATACTAGAGGGAGCAATGCCTGCCCCTTACCCCACCTAGCCATTTTAAGTAAAAGACATATAAATATAATTTATCTGGAGGAAAGTAGGTAAGTAGACTCAATAAACTCCAGGGAATTTTTCAGTTTTACAATGCTATGATTTCAGAAAATAATTTCTACTCTTCGAAAGATCAAAAAATGTCCTAAAGAAATACAGTCCAAAGTGGGAGATAAATAAAATCAGTTAAAATGAGATGTTCTGAGGAGGCTGAGGCTGTCTGCTTCCTATTATTCCTAAGCTAGGATACAACATTTCATCAGCTCAAGATAAAGGTCTGACAATAGCATGTGGATGGAGTGGGCTTGCAAGGAAGGACGCAGAGTTGGGGAGAAGACATTTCCCGTACCTCCTCACTTCTGGTTGTTGAAACAACTGCTATCACTAATTTGGCTTTTCAGCTCTATTTCCATCTTCTTTTTGTTAATATGTTTCAAATATACTTATGTTGCAGGTTATAAAGGTCTCTTTTTTGGTTTTCTGAATAATACCTTATCAGAGCAGACATTAAATCCAGCAAGATGAAAGCTCATAGACCATCTATCATTGAGTGATGTGTTCTAAGATATTTGATGTTGTGTCCACCAATCTTTTTTAAAAAAGGTAACCCTTCATCTGACATTTGATGAAAACCTTGAGAAAGTATAAAAATGAAAAAAAGTAGCACAATGTTTCAGCATTATAGTATATATACTTTTGCCAACAAGATTGGAGTTCTTTCTTTTTCTTTTATAGGAAGGAAGGGAGAGAGGAAAGAAGAGAGAGAGAGGTGGAGAGGGGGAGAAGGAAAAAGTGAGAGAAACACTGAAGTGAGAGAAAAACATGGATTGGCTGCCTCCCCTATGCATCCCAACCAGGGGTTGAACTTGCAACCTAGGTCTGTGCCTTGACTGGGAATCAAACCCACAACATTTTGGTGTATGGAGCAATGCTCCAGTCAACTGAGCTGCCTGGCCAGGGCAAGATTAGATTTTTAAAACAAGATTGGCTTATTTTTATGGTCATTATTTTTGAATACTACAATCCATATAAATTGCAAAATAAAAATAATTTCATATCATTTATATAATGTTCTGATTTTATAGCCTATTTAAATATTGAAGTCACTAGAATATACAGTCTCTTTCAGTTTATGTAGAAAAAAATTATCCCTAGGACTGCCCCTCCAAACTCCAATAAATTATATATGTATTTTAATCATGGATATCTAGGCCTAATTTTATTTTATTTAATGTATTCATTTTTATTCTCAGCCAAGGACATGCTCATTGACTTTAGAAGAGGGGAAGGGAGGAAGAGAGAGAGGGAGAAAAACACCAATGTGAGAAAGAAACACTGATTGACTGTCTCTCATATGTACCCTGACCAGGGACCAAACCTGCCACCCAGGCATGTGTCCTGACTAGAATTGAACTGGTGATCTTTTATTTTACAGGATGCTGCTCCAAAACCAAATGAGACACAAAGGCCAGAGCTCTGTGCCTAATTTTAAAAAATTGAATTGCTCCATAAGATTTGCTATTAAAAAACCTGCAATATCCCTCCTCTTTCCCCCTAATGGCCACCTTCCCTAACTTAGTGTTTTGGCATTTACTTCCATATCTCTAAATCATATTCTTGTATTGTTACTTGTTAAAAAAAGTCACAATTTAAAAAATTGATCACCCACTATGAACACTGAGGACATACTTCCTCCCCCACTCCTGTCTCATTTGCTGTCCTTTCTAACCTCTCTTCACGCCAATACTGTAATTTTCTTTGAATCAATATACAGTGTTGACATTACTATGCTATTTAAATGCTATCCAAAATTCAACATACAGTCAGCTACCCATCACAATTCCTTTCCTGCATGGCTATTGTTTTCCCTAGAGACAATAATTATCTACTGGTTAAATTTGTTTGATTTTCTCAATACTAAACACTAACTCAGCCCTACGCCCTTCACCACTTGGGTAAATACACTCTGGACATGTTCCATACTTTAGATATTCCGTTAATTTCAGCTTCCTGGAGAGGCCTCTTTGGGAGCATTGCCCTCAGCTGTGTCTGGTGTACACACCCATTCCCATGTACTGTTTCACCCAGCTCAGGGATACAGCTTCAGTCATGGGCCAGGGTGGGGGCGTGGCTGTTTCTTGACTATGAGGAGTGGGAGCTGGATCTAGCGATGGTTGTTTCCCAAACCCTCCAAAGATCTTCATTATTTTAGTTCACGTACTACTATCCCGGGTGTGCTAATGTATTTCCCATGTGTCCCTCCGTTTTCCAGCTTCCAAAATTTGTATTCCACCCCCTTCTCTTCTGTTTACCATGTCTTCATGGATTTATGCCCTTAACATTTTTCTTTGCTTTTTTTTTTTTTTTTTGTAGGGAGCAAATGTAGAAGTATGTATACAATCTGCTTTCACTGCTTTTGAGACTATTTTAGAAACCAATTTACGGAAAACCCAGGCAAATACATTAAGTAGGCATTTCATCAACAGCAATTTATACAACAATCAACATATGCTTAGCTGTAACTTATAGGTAAAAAAATGAGGCATATTCTGCCTCAAATATATCATTTGCTAGATTGATATAAATACAGAATTCCTTATGCCCAAGTACTCTCTTCACTTAATCTCCCTCATTTTAGGCTTCTGTTTTTAGCTCTCAAATACCTGAGAATTGTTTCAGTCAATCAATAACTCTGTCATGCTCTATTACAGCTGATCAATATGGACAAGGATGCAATGAGGTGGAAGCAAGATGTTTTATTCAATCAGGTTTTTCATCTCTTTTATTGACCCCAGTACTTTGGGGGTGTTTACAAAACTTCTATGCTCCTCTCAGCTGGTTTTATTCCAGCTAGCAAAACTTGTTTGTATAAAACACCTGCACGTGACTTCCTTCATAGCTTCAGGTTGAGTCCATCAGCATGAACAGATCTGGATCCTAGACTCATCTTTGCCTCTGTTTGTGATTTTAGGTAAGTCACTACCACTGTAGGCATCTCTTACCTGTGCAATGGAAGTTGTTAAGGCTCAGAAACTGGGTCCCATGGGTCAATTGGGGTCAGCAGACATGGTGTGGCTGGCACAATAGAGAATTTTTTGGGGGAATGTGATTGCCTTTAGTGGTGGTGGAGGAGGGGAAAGTACTCCATAGTTTTCTGCAGTAATCTCTACTTATTATGGTAACACTGCCAGGGTGCTTTATAAATTCCTATGAATTTTCTGCTCCCTCTTTGTATTTGTGTTTTTTTCCCCCACAATGACTATTCTTTCATATCCCCTTAGTACTAACCTCTTCTGAGTTTATGGACATTGCAAATAACATTAGCCAAAATACCCCAGAATCCTGGAGATGACAAAGGCAAGCTAGCTGTATAATTACCCAAAATCAGAAGTAGAATGATATAAAATAAAGTGAACCTCTACTTTATGCTTGTGTATTTTTCTTTGACCAACGCCCAAGAACTAGCTGACTCCTCTTTCTACAGATTTCTATTTCCTGAATGGACATTATTGTCCACAATACCATTACTGCCCACTTTCCTTTCTCCCACCTCACTCTATGTGTTTGTCATATTGACACTGTGAATTCTCGGAGGGTAGGATGGTCTTGCTGGAGTTTTCATCTTTCCTTTCTAAATGTTTATTATGGATTACAATTTTTGCGTTGCACACACAGCACGTTGAATGGAAACATTTCTCATTTTTATTTGGTCTTTTTTCGAGAGGTTTGGGAGTCACAGAACATACTGTGTGCTGAATTTTAGTACTTTTTCAAGCTTAGCCACTAAAAGAAAAATTAATGGCACAACTATAAAAGAGTCTTTCCTAACACTGTCTCCTGCACACCCTTGACCGTTCTTCACATCATATACTTGTTCTTATAATCCAAAAGACAACAATGGGAATGTATATCCTGGATTACCAAGAGAAAGAACACATAGCAAAAACAGAGAACAAACAAGGACAAATAAGAGGTAAAATACAACATTTATAACATGAGCAGCCCAAGGGGCAATTGCATCAGTTGAATATAATTACTGGGTTAGTGGGGGTCATGGGAGTTTCAATGTTAAAGCAAATGGAGCTGGGGTAGGTGATCACATCACTTATACCAGACTGGGAAGCCATGATTCGTTGTTGGAATTCTGAGAATTGCTTGAGTGCAAGGAAAGAGTGTGAAGGAGAGAGGGCATGGAACAAAAACAATTTTTGAGAAGGATCTCCAATGTCACCTGTGTGATAGCCACTTTTATATGTTATCTCACTGAATTTTATTTAAGGGGAAGGATCTGTGATGACTTACTGGTCAGAGCAGATGGTCAACCTATCAGCCCCAGAAAAAGGAGGGTACAGCTCAGAGTCGAAGAGACCAGGACAGTAAAGTGCTCCAGGATGTCCCTATGAAGAGCTTTGAGACACCAGATGATGATAACTATGAAACAGAGGCCAATACATGGCCTTAAAGAGACCCAGTAAGCATTCAGGATGGCCCACCCCAACAATAAATTGTAATAGGCAATGCAGATACACAGGTGGGAAAGGAGAGAACCTGCCTCAAAAAACACATCCTTCGGAAACAGGGCTGAGCATAATGGACATGGGAATAGTCTTGGAAGTAGGGACAATTGTCTCTGAGAGGTCATATCATTGAAGGGAAATAAATAAGGCCTGGATCCATGATACTGGGAGTGGCTGTGATGTGTCCAACATTTTCCTGGAACTCTATATAAGCTATTTCATTTCTTAACAACAATTAATCATAGTTAACATTTATTTAGGACTTCCTAAATTCCAGGCTGATATTATTTTGTTCAATTCTCACCCCCATGGCATGGGGCAGGTATTACCTTTTTTGCCTTACAGATGAGAAAGTACCTGAGGGAAGTTAAGGAATTTGCAAATGACCAAGTGAGTATGCAGTTAGGGGGGCTGCATGACATGAACCTACTGTTACAAGTGAAAGCATAGTTTTAGAAGAGTGTTAAGGAAAATAAAATAAAATAAGCTGATTACAGACCAAGCAGTACAAAAACAGTAGTTAAATGATTATTTTGTGAGGTTCCTTGCACATGACATTTGCAGTTTTCAAAACGGATGCCTTTGATAGGGAAACAGGGCAAAACATCAAGAAAGAATGTGTATAAAATCATAACAGTCATAACAATTTTTTGTTTTGTTTTATACACCGAAGTATCATAGGACAATACAAAATGTAGAGTCTAACTAAAAATAATAACAATAATAACCATGAATCTATTAACAGCTTAAGATATTAAAAATTACACACAAGCCCATCCTTGCTCTCTTTCTCCATGCTCCCCTCAGATATTAACAAGATTCCAAATTTTGCGTTAATTACTTCCTTATTTCTCTTTACAGTTTACACATAGGTGTATTTTTAAATATATATTAAGTTTTTCCTCTTATGAACTTTATGTAAACTTCACATAAATGGACTGATAATCTTTGTATGTTCTTCTGTGATGAGCGTTTTGCTCAACACTATTCATCCATGGGGCACACATGCATTAGGCCCATTTGCTTTCCTGCTGTAGAAGAGGCCATTATATGAAGGTGCCACGGTTAATTTATCCAGGCTATGTCAAAGGGTAATTGGGACTTTCCAAGGTTTCTGCTGTTAAAATGAAAGCTGCAATGAATATTCCGGTTCATGTCTCCTCGTACACAAATTATTCTCTAGGTTACATTTCTCTAGAACTCCACAAACTATGTAGAATAGAAGGGTGAGCCAGCATCCTCATATTGTTCCTGGTTTCCAAGGGGCTTT
>VMDR010004149.1:0-63226 GCA_007922815.1 Macrotus californicus
AGTCACTTAAAAGCAATCATTTTCTATACTTAATGAATCTTTAATTTCTTTCCTTTTTGGCTCTGCCAACTGAATAACTGAGTAGAATGAAAAAAGAGTTTGGATAATCAATACAAAACAATTTTTATCCTTTGGAAATGGAGCTGCTTTATAAAATTCGCCCCACCCTTCAAGGTACTGTGCTCAGTAAACCTTGGATATCACTTAATCACTTATCAGTTGCATTGCCATTATTTTGGTCTGTGTGTGTCTACCTCTTACGAGACAGTGAGTTGGTTGGGGCAGAACACATGGATTGTGCTCGGTAAGGAATGCCTGTGAGCAATTTGTCCCAACAATGGAGAATTTCACAAAAGAAACCAGTGAGTGCACAGCATCGTTAGTCCTCAGGTGGGACTGATCAGAGTGACAGAGGGACAGTGAAACCAAAAATAATTACAGAAATGAGCAGTAAGTACCACAAGAAATACTCTTTCAGTTATTCATTCCATCATGTATTGTGTATCCATTATGGCTCATATGCTGAGAATATAAAAATAAATCAATGTATATCAGTTATGGCTCAACAAAGGTGTGAAGGGAGGAAGGGAGGAAAGGAGGGAGGGATGGAGGGAGGGAGGGAAAGAAAGAGAGAGAAAAAGAAATTCAAATCCCTATCAGAGAGGAACTCATACTCTTAAGTGAGGTAATTCCAAAATGAGAGGGACTAAAGACAAAAGGAAATGCTTCCCAGATTTTCTAGGGTGAAAATTCCAGGAGTCACACTCATATGGGAATGGCACTCCAAGAGGTGGGACCTTCATGAGCAGCTGGAAGAGAGGCCGTGCAGACTAACTGGGGCTATGCGCACGGTACGTGGTCCAGGCTTGAGGAAGGCAGAGGAACGATGTGCAGTGATCATGGCAGAAGGCTGAAGGGAAGACATATATCGTGGAGGGTTTTGCCAAATCATAGGAACCAAGTTAAAAAAGTTCAAATTTATTTTAGTAAGCAAAGGAGAGTATTCAATGTTTTTGACTAACAAACTGACATATCCTGAATAGTAAGTACTTCAGAAGGAAGGTTTTAGCTACAGCATTTAAGAGACCAGAGGGAGGGGAGAGCAAGTAGAGAATTTTTTCCTGAGACTTTTACAGTCCAAGCAAGAAGCAACCAAGGTCCACACCTATTCATGATTTTAAAAAACAAGAAGGAAGAAGAAGAGGAGAAGGAGAAGAAGAGGGAGAAGAGGAAGAAGAAGAGGAAGAGGGACTAGAGCCTTGGCCAAGTGGCTCAGTTGGCTGGAGCGTTGTTGTACACATCAAAAGTTGGTAGGTTCCACCCTTGATCAGGACACACACAGCTAGGTTGTGGGTTCGATCCCCAGTCGGGGCGTGTGAGGGAGGCAACCCATCGTTGTTCTCTCCCTCCCCTTCAATAAACATATCCTTGGGTGAGGACTTTTTTAAAAACTATAAATAGGTGGTACCTCTCTTACCTTGAAAATGAACATCTAAACACCTACTTCGAACATTGCTTTAGGATCAAGAAAAAGAAAGACAAGAATTCTTCTATCACTGTTTTTATTTTAGATTATCCAGAAGGTCCTATCCAATACAGTAAGAGAAGAAAGAAAAATAAAATATATGTGATTGGAAAGAAAACAAAACTGTCACTATTTGAAGATGATAAAAATTATCTTCACGAGATATCTTTTAAAATCTACTGACACTTTTTCAGAAGACAGTTTAGTAATATGGTTGATTGTACAGACGGACTTAGAAATCCAAGAAGCAGACAAACCTGTCCCCTTTTAAAACGCAGAACAGGGTGAACACATGTTTTTTTACATAAGAAAAGTACCATAATCCTTTTTTCTGGAGACAGATCCACGCTGATGTATAATACACGAAAACATCCAGAAGCCTAGCCTATGAGGAGGTCCCCTAGCAGACGCACCACGCCCTCCAGAGCACTGGCACTGTGTTCTATGCAATGCCCTAAACAGTCTTACAGGTGAGAGTCACAGCAGGAACTAGGGAAGCTGATTCTGACCTTCGTACATAATTTGGTATCAATGCAAGGGCGGTTAACAGAGAAAAACTTCTCCCCTTTTTGTGGCCCAAGTGTACGACTACCTTCTCCTGCAGCAGCTCCCAATTTGTGTCTCGGCACAATGGGTTGCTAAGGGTAAGGACGAAGTTAAACAAAGCCGAGAGTGCTTATTTACTGCAGGACTGTCGACGCTGAGGCAGAGCGAGTCCCCGAGAGGCAGAGAATCTGAGCAACCTCCTATATTTAACTGACATCAAACCGTTTTATCAGAGAATAACTCAAAGGACTCGTGCCCCGGAAGAACTCTAATTGGGAACATGTGGTGCACTGAACATTCTCAACTCCTGGTACTAACCAACCTGCAGATGCAACATCGGAAACAGCTAAAAGCAAGGCCTCTGGGGCCGCACGGCCTGGGTCTGAGTCCCAGATCCACAGCTTACTCTTGTGTGACCTTGGGAAATTCACGTAACGTTTCTGATCCCCAGATTCCTCGTTTGTGGACTGGGGAGAGGGGCTGTGACAACAGTAGCTCCCTCATCGGGGGGCAGGATGAAAATAAATGGTGAATAGATAAAGCACTTACACTAAGGCTATGTCAAGCAGATCTCATTGTATGCTGTCACTGGTGTGAGAATTATATTTACAAACAATCAGGGAAGAATATAACCTCATTGGTCTAAGAAGACACCTCTTCATCAAACAGGCCCATTAGAAGAGCAGCAACACACATTGTCTATAGTTCTGCTCATTAGGACACTCTGATAACTGATACACTGAACACCTGGACGCCTAGAGTTGTGTTTGGGGTGGGGTAAGACATACAGAAAATAAGAAAGGGGCTATCCTTAACTTTAAAAAGATTGACACAATTTCTCTAAATATGCTCCTCCTACCCATCCAAGCTGAAAAGCGCCTCTCTCCAACTTCCCACATTCACTTTCCAAAGCTCTATCTTCAGGAGAAAAACTTGGCGCTAAAGAATTTCTCTCAGAATCAAGCCACTTTACATGGTTGTTTCTTATCATCTCTCCCCTTACAATAAGCAAGACCAACAGGCACAAAACTGCTGTTATGCTCTTGAGGAGGCTTTGAGGCAACATATTCAAAACTGGACAGTTATTAACCGCAACGCAAAAGTTTTCCAGGAAACATCTATCTATATCATCAGAAAAACATTACATTAAATACAGCTTAAGTTATGTTTACTTTACTATGCATCAAATCCTTGAAATTTGTCAACCCATTATATGACAACCAGCAGCAAGGAAAACTTCATCCCCCACTAGTGGGGTTAAACAAGACATAATATGAGGTCTGCCCAGAAAGTATCCAGCCATGTAGGACAAAAAAGAGACACTTATTGAAGAAGACACAAGATACAGAAAAGATTGTACACAGGACAATGACACCTCAGTCCTCTTCAAAGTAGGCACCTTGGGGCCTCACATAGTTCTCCCAATCGCCATCAGTTGCCCCATCGTATTTTCCTGAATTCTTATTTCCTTTTTGGTGATTTGATGTTTCACCAAAAAACTGCATGAGAGGTGATGCATGAGCAGGTGCATTGTTGTGATGAAGCTGCCAATCACCAGTTGCCCATAGCTGTGGCCCTCTGAATCATCTGAATAGTTTCCATGGAGGAATGTTCAAGCTTAGCGCAAAATGTGATGCACATTCGTTGCTCTACTCAATCAGTCATTTTGAATGTGATGGCCACACAGTACACATGCTCATTCAACGGCATCTACCACCCACTACAGCAAAGGCATCATTGTTCACACATGTGCATTCCAGTCCACTCTCCTTGGCTGCCAGGTTACATCGATGTCACGCAAACCGGTCTCATTATATTAACAGTGGCTGGACTTTTTCCAGACAGACCTTGTAAATTAATCCTTTTGGATGATAAATCAAGAGTCCAAATACTTGGAACTCATTTGAAATAGGCAAGAACAGCATGTTTTGCATTTTACTACCAGGTATAGAACTGTGAAAGGCAAACTCCAACAGTACCTGCCTTCATGCGAACCTGAAAAGGGTTATTTGAGGCCAGGGGACACATGTATTTAAGAAATATTTTGTGGAAGTATTTCTGAACCAGCTACAGGCTAAAGTATGAAGTCAGCCAAATCGAATTTCAATTCCTCTTACCCATTTTCAAGACCCTCCACATCTGACTCCTTCCTGTCTGCTCTGATCTGACCACCCTGCTTCCCCTCCACACTCAGGACTCTTGTACACGGCCCTCATTCCGTCCCCTCCCTTGAACACTCACTGATCACCTTAAATACCTTTTCTCCCAGGTAAAAAGTCCTATCCTATCCTTCCTTTTCTCTTTACCTCCTTCTATGTTCTTTCATTTTTATACCATGAGTATGCATAAATTTATCATATTTTTAAAACCTATGATTTAACCAGGTTTATAGGTAAAATTTTCACAGACCAATAAGTTCCTTAAGTAAATGGTATGCAACATGATAATTAAGGCCTCAAAATAGGGTGACGACCTATGCAATAGAGAGCAGTACTTTGTATTCAAAGTAAATTTTGTAAGAAAGGAAATGTGTCGTGTCTCCCATAGCACATCCAGAGAACAGACGCCCAGGAAGGGAGTCCACAGCACCACTTCCCTCCTTTTCTGTCTGGTCCAGGTTTCCTCTTCATATTGCCTTTCTTTTTATCTTATTCAGGTTCTCCTGTCCCAGCCCTGAGTTCGCCAGTGACGCCCAAAGCTGAGCCTGGTGGGTTACCAGAACTAAAGAGTGTGCTGCTCCCTGAGGTATGTGTCACCATCAAAGCATGAAGTCACACCTCTTGCGTGGTGCCACCACAAATCCCAGAAGAGGGGTGGAGTCTACCAGGTGCATCTAGCAAAATGTATCACCGTGTGTGCTGTTGTTAGGACAAAAAAGGTCTGAAGCTCACCCAACACAACAGAATAAATAATTGCATGTGTGAGCATGGGAGAAGAGCCCCGAGTTAAACCCACATGGACATCACCACCACCAACCAATTCCTTTGATGGATGTGGGGGGAGCAGAGCACAGCGAGTGCAGGCCCTCCCTTCCTCTATATGGCCCAGGAGGCTCCCCGCCCACCAGCCTAACCCTGGAAATGCCCACTGACAGCAGTATTCCAAATTCAAACAGATCATTAAATAGTTATACTATTCATTTAAAATTCATATAAATCAGAGCAAATGCCCGGTACAAAACCCAAGACACACGAATCCCAGACCACTGCTCTACAAATCACCTTCCCAAAGGATTCATTCATCTCCTTTACTTCAGAAATAAAGTCACTGCCGAATGGGACGCTCACACATCCCCAAAGGCCATAGGAATTGGTAAAGCCCTAAGAAGGCAACAGGACACTATTTAATGGGACCAGTTAAAAAGTTCACACAAGTGGGTCAAGTAGACCCCCTTCTGGGAAGATGTGTCCTCTCGAAATCGCCCCACAGAGAACACAGCTCTGTGCAGGAGGTCCACTAAACCTCACCCAACGCAAGGAAGACAAAACCCATGGCGAGGCAGGCCAGCACACTGATCCGTCCGCGCAGCAGACACTGAAGTCGCACTGAGAATTAGGACTATGAAGATATCACTCAACATGAAAACTCTATGAGCAGTAAACTAGGTAAAAAGGCGGGGGCGGGGGAGGCAGAGCTGTATGTCTTTGGTTGGATATACATTTTCTTAAAATGTTAAGTATCAACCAAGAGAGGAAAAAGGAGGGCCTACGAATTAAAACGGGTGATGCGAGGTGGTGAGGTTATGCCTGATTTGGTGTTGCTGGGCTTTCAGGTTGCCACCAGAGCGCGTTTACCATTTGTCAAGGAGGAAAAATCAATTTTGGGCCAGCCCAGACAAACAGGGACATGAGTGGAGGTGGGAAGAGACAGTTTCCAACCCAGAACCAACTCCTCCAATGAGCTGTGTGGCCTTCGCCAGCAAGGCGACCTCTCCTCGCCCCTCCCCCGCGCCCCACAGACGCCAGGACAGAGGCACCCTGTGCGACAAAGGCACCTGCCACCATGGTCCTCCTAACGGGTGCCTCTGTTGACAGGGTGAAGAGACCTCATTAGAAGGCACTGTGCTCAAGGCAATGTATTTCTAGGACTAGAGGGTTCGTCATTCCTATCACTAACGACAGAATGGGGACAAAAGGTAAATGGCAAATTTGCTCCTTGCCTGAAAATTAAAGACCTGCAGCCCGGGGCGGCCAACCCAAGCAGCTCGGCCCACAGCAGGCAGGGGCCCCGCAGGCCTGGTGTTCTGTCCCCAGGCCAGGGGCAGTGGGAGTCCAGCAGCAGGGAGGGCATCGTGACTATTTTTCAAAGTCAATGCGCCGGGTCGCCTCTTGGTGTAGTGGAATACCATCCACTACAAATGTATCACAAACCTGCTGCCGCAAATGGCTGGTACTATTTACAGAACTCGGGTGGGCTGTTCCTCCCAAGAGCTCCCTGCAGCAGTCGGGGAAACAGCACTAGAGGGGAGCGGGGAGCGGCAGGAGAGACAGAGGGGGCTACAGCACACACCCCTCCTCGCATCTTTTCTCAGCCACATTCAAAACGGAATTCTGTAAAGCAGCTACCTAGAATTGCAAGGTGAAGATAAAAAAGCAAATTTTACATCTGCATCAAGGTAAGCATCCAATGGTTGCTCTGCCTAAGGTTCGTTTCCATGGACACAACCAGACTGTGCTCCCTCTCAGTCTCTTTAACTCCAGCAAGACTTTCTTTCCTTTCTTTGCATACTCAGCATGCCAATTTTCTTTGACTTGTGTTCTGCCTTTGGACTGCACACACGTTCACTGATGGCACGGGTCTTGTCTTAGCCCACACAGTAAGTCCAAGATGCTAGCACTGAGCCTAACACACAGTAAGCCCTCACTCCACACGCCAAATGAAACGGAGGTGAATAAATACAACCACCTGAAAGCTGGGATCTTGATGTAAAAGTAACACTGTCCAGCAGAAAAATAATGCTGGCCAAAAATGCAAATCACACATGTAACTTTATATTTTCTAGCAGGGGAGAGCAATGAGGGAAAAATGGGGACAACTGTAAATGAACAACAATACCAAAAAATTCTTTTCATTTTCTAGTAGTCAAAGTAAAAAGGGAAAACTAATTTTATTAATTTTATTTCACCTACTATATCCAAAACATTATCATTTCAACATGAATGAATATGAAAAAATGAGATAGTTTACATTCCTTTTTTTGTACTAAGTCTTCTAAACCAGTGTCTATTTTGTGTTTCCTGCACACCCTAGTCTGGACTGGACACCCCACAAAGCGCTCAGCAGCCACATGGGACTAAGAGCTGCCGTTTGGGATGGTTTACAGAACTGGGTCACAGTGAAGCTCCAAACACCCCACAGTTCCTAAAAACACTCACAAAAGAAAACATTTTGCATTGTAATAAAGAACTCATCTAAATCAAATTTTCCATTAGTCTGTATGTTACCTCTTCATATGTTTTTCACAGAACTAAGGAAGTAAGAATTAAATAGGTGTATATTTGCCCTTTTACAAGCTCTTGTGGGTAAATGTCTAGACCAGAAAATTCTGCTGAAAATACATCTTCAAGCCAATCTTTATCAAGAGCCATATTTATTAAGGAACATTTAACAAATTCATGAACAAGCAAGGGTGTCCAACCTTTTGGCATCTCTGGGCCACACTGGAAGAAGTAGAGTTGTCTTGGGCCACACATTAAATACACTGTGACATATAATAACAAAAAAAATCTCATAATGTTTTAAGTAAATTTACGATTTTGTGTTGGGCCACATTCATTCATAGACATCCTGGGACGCATGCGGCCTGTGGGTTGGACATCCCTGCTCTAGAATACTTTGGGTGTTTTTTCCCCACTTGTTTAAAAAGATAATTAGTAGGTTGTATTGCTTAGTAATTACTATGGAAAAGCTAAACACCTCCCTTCTAAAGTCTACTTTTCACAAATATTATATAAACAAGTTGTATAAGTAGTGAGAAGGTTCTGATGCTATCATGGCGACATTAGTACCAGGGACCCAGGCATGCCAGGGACCCAGACTCCCTCTCCTTCACTGGGTGGGCAGGTTTGCTCTGCACAGGGATCCAGGCACACAGCAGGTATCCAAGCACCCACCGGGTAGGGTGCCAGCACCTATCACCCCAACACTGAGGCTGGCCTGAGGCTCAGATAAGAAGTCTTATGTGGGCTTCCTACTTTTCTCACCTCACCCCTCAACCATCCCGCTGTCCAGCCTCCTCTGAACCCTGAGTACCAGCCCACATGGGCCTGAATCTGTGCGCCCAGCCTCACTTATCCACTCAGCAGCATACAGAGAGGAGATGAAAAAACAGCCCCTGGACGACAGCCCAGGAAGCCAGAGCCTGCTGAGGTTGGCTTACCACAGAGGCCAGACACAGGAAGGAACTGACTGCCTCCCATGGGATCCTGCCCACCAGTAACCAGGACCAAGAGAGGTTTGGACACTGACCAATCAGATTGGCATTTGTTCCTCTCTGTGGAGCAGAAGGTGAGTATGAAAGAGAAATAGAAGTCCCTTCCCCCAACTAATCCAAAGTTTCTGATATCGGATGGAGTTGTTATTTCCCCAGGTTCCCAGATAAGATCACTAATCTTTGAGGAGTGAGGGGCCAGATAGTTTGTTCAGAAAAAAGCTATGATATAACCTCCTCAAAGAAAAGAAGCAGACTGCTCTTCGTTTTCTGACGAGGCAAAATGACGTAGAAATGGGAGAGATCGCTCTATGAGAGAGCCTGGGAGAGGAAGAGTCCCTGTGTAACCAGAATCTCTAAATAAAGTGCTTCTAAAATAATATTATTGATCCGCAGCTCTTCCAACAACATCATATCCGGCACTCAAGGAAGTTAAAGCATCAATTATTGGGATGTTTGTACTTTTCCTCCAATCACATCTCCCTTCAAAAGTTTGTTCTTTTTCATGAGGAAAGAATAAAAAGAAAACTACAAATCTCCTTCCTTGGAGAACTGTGTTGCACTGAATCTGGTTCTCACCTCTGTTTTCCCTTCAGCTCTGTGGATCTATTTTCCAGTATTCAATTCACATCAAGGATGGGTACTCACTGACTAAAAGGGCAAAAATACTAACCCCAATAGACACATCTACAAGAACTGCACTAAGCAGAGTTGGTGCCAAACTGATGAGGGTGGGTACTGAGCTTGGAAAACAAATGAGCGATAGGTCTGCCTGCTGTCCTGGAGCTTACGCAAACCGACCAAGGCAAGGGAAAGGCGCGAGCATCAGGGGAAAACTATAAAGCGTGAAGCTGTTTAAATAGCTTTCTGGGTGACACTGCAATGCCAGCGTTGGTTTATTAAAAAGGTAACTGGGACAGGACCATGGGTAAGGGAAATGGGCTGGAAATCTTGATTAGCCCTGATTGCTCTGTGTGTTTCTACTGCTACACATGACTCTACACCAAAAGCCTCCCCTTGTTTCAAGAGGGAAATGTATGAGCATCTCTTTCTCACCTCACTTCTAACTAATGGTACCTAGTACTCAGATGTGGGCAAATCAGGTGTAGAAGAATTTATGAGGCAATGGGGGAAGGGCATTTGGATATTTGGCATTAAGGAATCATTCATATTTTCTGTGTGATGATGTTGGTGTGGTTTTAAAAGCCCCAATCTTTTAAAGATAGGTATTAAAATTTAGGGAGAAAACAATGTGAGATATGTATGAGATTTCATTTTAAAACAACAGAGTGAAAACTTTAGGGGAATATAGAAAAAATACGATTGGCCAATTTATTGATGATGGTTAAAACCAGTTCATGGGGGTTTATTTTCTTATTCTTTCTTCTTCAGTGTAATTTTGAAATTTTGTATAATAAGTTTTTTAAAGTATATCCAGTAATCAAGGTTGGGGGAGCTCTTCCTAGGGCATTTTTGAGGGGCTATTTCGATCCTGCTCAGCTTCCCACTGCCCAGAAGACATCAGCGCCAAGGAAGAAGGACACAGCCACCCTCCTTTTCTTTCAGAACACGGTCTGGGCCTCCATCTCTCTGCTTCTCAAGAGAGAGATTTAGGTTTTGAGCACCACCAAAAACAACATCCTCGAGGATATTGAAACTGACAGGGGACAGCCTCCAAAATCCTGTGGTCTACATGAAAAGTCTGAAGGCATGGCCACGTTCTGCACCCACGGGTCAACAGTGAGTGACCATGCACACACTCTGTGAGAATCTACTTTAGCTCAGGTATGATGGGATGGATGCCTTATGAGACAAAAAGGTAATTCCACGGGGGAAGCAGAGAAGTGACAGTATAAAACAGAAGACAATTCATCACCTCTGATGTGCTCCCTCTCAAAATTAGGGATGCCTTAAAATCATCTATATCCTTTTACTTTACCCAGCAATCCCAATTCTAGAAATGTACTGCAACAAAATAACTGGGCAAGTGCACAGGGAAATGTGGGTACGGATGTTTATCACACCTCTGATTATAACAGAAAAGAAAAACCTAAATGTCTGTCAGAAGGGAATGGTTAAATAAAGTTTTGATTAGACATGTGATGGAATTATATGTAACCTTTAAAAATGCTAATGTCTGAGGTATACTACAGATTTCAAACAGATTTTATAAAATCATATATTTGTTTTATTTATTTATTTATCCTCACCTAAGGACAAATTGCCATTGCTTTTAGAGAGAGAGGAAGGGAGGGAAAGAGAGAGAGAAACATTGACTTGGTTGCCTTCCCGTATGCACCCCAAGTGGCACTGTGACCCACAACCTGAGTGTGCGCCCTGACCTGGAATTGCGCCTACGGCCTTTTGGTCTGCAAGATGATGCTCCCACCAAGCCACGTTGGCCTGGGCTCATATCTTTGTTTTAAAACAAAATGCATTGTTTTATGAATAGAAAAAAGCTGGAATAAACAATAAGATGTTAACAATGACGTTCTCTAGCTCATAAAATTAAGAGTGATTTTTGCCTTCATGTATTCTGAACGGTTTCAGGGTTTTTTTCCCAGTGAGCATGAAATATATTAGGACCCCCGAAAAAACTTCTGAGAACCATGATGATGGCCAAGTAGGAAAAACACGTTACCAGAGCTGGACAAACATCAAGGTAAAAGTCTGAGCAAATGACACCAGGCTCTGACATCTGACAGCTTAAAAGAATCAGCACTTTTCCGTCTCTTTCAAAAGACATCTTGTACTGAGCAACTACTCTGTCCGAGGCACTGTTCCAGGCCTCGGAGATGGAAATAAATGGAAATAAATAAACAATAGCTAAAGACCCCATTAGCCTTCAGTCTAATGGGTGGAAAGGACACACAAACGCAAACAAATGCAGTACCGGGGAAATTCAGCCAAGAGTTATGCATGGTACAAGGGGTCCACAGCCGGAAGTGTTCAACCTGTCCAGGCTGGAAGGGAAGAAGGGCTCAGAAACAGTTTCAGAGGAGGCGCCATGGGAGGAGAGGCTAGGCAAATGGATGTCCCCCGTACAGACAGGCTCTGAGGACATCATCCTAGTCCTGTGGGGTGAGCAGCTGCTGGGAGGGAGTATCAAGCAGCCTACTCTTTTGGAGAAATGGCAGCACAGATGGAATACGGGGTGGGGTTGAGAAAGCAGGCAGGCCCAGAGTATGGAGGGCCTTGCATGCCCCACTGCAGCATCCAGATTCCATCTGGTGGAGACTTGCCCCCTGACCGAACTTGAGACAGGCCCCTCTGAGAACCTTTTCTCAATGGGGCCTCAACCTCGGACTTGCACGCCTGTCCTTGCAGAAACGAGCTTTAACGAGGATGCTGCTAAGGCAGTGAAGAGAGAATCCCAGCATGCTCCATACCCCAATACCAACATCTAAGTACCTTGTTATCTATCCTGCCCTCAGCAAGGATCCCGTTCGGTCAGTTCACAAGAATGCCCCCCACCCTTGATGTCCCTCTGAGTGTCCACCCACGCCCCCAACCTGCTCCACTTGCACCTGTGTTTGGAGTGGAGCCCAGTTTCTCTCCCTTACTGCAATAGTGTTGACACCCATCACAACACCTTCCTTACTATTTTTAGCATGTCAGAATAGCTTTTTCTTAGCACAACCTGAGGGCAGTGGGAAAATGATGAAGGATCTGGGCTTTCCCCAGATCCGTCAGTCTGACAAGAGTACAGAGAAATAACCACGAGGGGATCTTATAGCAGCCCACATTTTCTGAATGCCTGCTATATGCCAGGCACTGTGCTCAGCCCTCCACATGCAGGATCTCCTGTAAATGTCACAATCCTAGAATGTGGAAAGTATTATTATGCCTATTCCACAAGCCAGGCAACCAGAACTGGTGTCCAAGTTCCAAGTTCACACAGCCATGAAATTGAAGAGCTAGGAGCTCATCTTGGGCTATGTGACTTGTACCCAGGTTTGGTGCTGGGGAGATACATCATAATGAATCTAAAACTCCAATGTAATACTTGCAAATAACCACAAATTCAACAACTCAATTCCTTCTAAAAGGAACTTGATTGATGTGCAGCAAATGGGTTAAGGGAGGAGCTTTCTTAGCCATAAAAAAAAGGACTTTATGAAAAACCTGAGAGAAATAAGGTGAAATTGGACCTGTCAGAGGGCTATTTTTTTCTTTAATTCAGGAGAAACCATTTGGGAGTAGGTAGTTTTGTTTTCGCTTGTTTAATAAGTAGACACAGGTGATAACTCTGAGGCAGGGACTGAAGGGAACCCAAAGGTGGAGGAGGTTTCCTATTTTGAAGGGGAGAGAAGAGCCGAGAATAGAAAACATAGTCATTAAACAGGGGAGTCGAGCCAGACAGGCACAGGTGGAGACAGAGGGAAATCCCCAGTGATATCTAAGTTATATAAGGTAATTTAGAAACTGGCAATTACGAGACTTGATTCCAGGCAGGAAACAGGAGAGAAAGGAACCCTCAATAATCGAGATATACTTACAAAGCAACTGTACTACTACAGTAAAGTAGACAAAGATGTTAAAAACAGCTCCTGTCCCTGAGAAGCTTATAATTTACATTGGGAGGACACACACACACACACACACACACACACACACGCTCCTATATGCAATCACTGCAGATAAAAGGCACAGCGGACACGCTCTATAAATAAGGAAGTGGGAGATGAGCTCTGTCTGCCCTCATGGATGGTCAGAAATTCTACAAATAAGCTGAAGAGTGGCATTCCAAGCAGGAGAATGGGGCGGACAAATGCTGAAGAAATGAGGCTATCCTGACAGGAAGGGTTTTTAGGGGATAGCCAGAGTTAGGAGCAATAATTTGGGGGGACAAAGATAATGCTGAAAATGAGGAAAATTACAAGGGAAATAGGAACTGCGGGAGACAATTAGCATGTATTGAGCATTTTCTTTGTACCAGATTCTGTTTTGACTTCATTGCATTTCATCTGAACAACCTGTGATATAAGTAATTATCCCCACTTTAAAAGAGTGCACTGAGGCCCACAGAAGCCAAGCAACTTTTTAAGAGTCTTACAGCTACCTAGTGATTCCATACTCAGTTCTGACTCTCCCTGCTTCCTCTACCAACTCCCTTCACGTACGTGGCACCGACAGCGTGCTCACTGCAGTAAGTAGCCTCCAGGGACATGTGCCAGGCTATGGCTACTCTCTTGTGTTCACTCACCCCAGGGTTCAGAGGGTATATTTACAGGAAACCGCTAATCCAGGTCCAGGTGATGTAAACCTCTCTGAATTTAGGGCACAGAGAAGTAAAGGACTGATATATCTCAACACTACTATAAACACTGCTAATACTCAGACAAAATAACTGAATAAACTATTGAAACCCTAACTTAATATGTTACTGTGTTTAGGTGGGAATGCAAAATGGTACAATCTACCTTGGAAAACTGTTTGGCAGCTTCTTAGAATTAAATATGGAGTTACAATACGATCTATCTAGCAATCCCACGCCTGCGTGCTTACCCAAGAGATACAAAAATTTATCCTCACACAAAAACCTATTTGCGTAGATGTAGAGCAGCTTTACTCATAATCATCCCAAACTGCAAACAACCCAAAGGTTCCAGAGGTGAATGGACAAACTGTGGTACACCATCTAACGAAGTACCACTGAGCAGCAAAAAGGAATGAACTATTGATACTTACAACAACATAAAGCGCAGAGTTAAGGAAGGAAAAGAACCCAGAATCAGAAAGGGACTTAATATATGATTCCACTTTTATGACAATCCGGGAAAAGCAAAATTATAGCGGAAGACCAGTAAGCGGTTGCCAGGGGTTAAGAGAAGGGAGAAGGTTTGACCACAGCAAGGGAGGAAACTGCTTTGTGTCATGAGCATGCTGGCACATGGTGGGCAGAACGGCAGCCCCAAAACACGTTCACACTCCAATCCCCGAAAATCTGTGAATATATGAACACTGCAGGGTAAAAGGGACTTTGCGGGCGAAATTAAAGTTGCTCATCGGCTGACCTGACAATACGGAGATTATCCCGGATTATTGGGATGGGCTCAAGATAATCACGCGGCCCTTGAAAGTGGAAGGAGGCAGAAGAGTCGATGAGAGAGACATGCCGTGGAAGTAGAGGCAGCAGGAGTTCGAAGCACGAGAGGGACCCAACCACTCCTGGCTTTTAAGCTGCACGAAGTGGCTAGGACCTGAGAGCAGCCTCTAGAAACTGAGAGCAGCCCAGGCTGGTGTCGTGGAAATGGGGCCCTCGGTGCGACAACCACTGCGAACTGAAACCTGCCACCAACATGAAGGAGTAGAAAACGGATCTCCGCTGGATCCTCCAGAAAAGAACACAGCCCTGCCAACACCACCTTGGTTTTGGCTTTTATGAGGCTCTACACAGGGAAACGAGCCGACCTGTCACACTTCTGACCTATAGAAACTGTAGATAATAAACTTGTGTTGTTTAGGCCTCAAATGTGTGGTGGTAATTAGTTACAGCAGCAACAGAAAACTAATACTGCATAACTACATAACTCTATGTATTGGTCAAATCCCGTACAAACTACATACCAAAAAAAAAGGACAAACAGAGATTTGACTGTGCATAAATGTACAAAGAAAAATTTTTAATGTTCTTGCTTGTAAAGACTATGACTGTTGGACACAAAGAAAGTTCTAGTTACATTTCTTTGCTTATTCAGCCCTTAATCACCACAAGGACAGCTCAGGTTGGAATCGGGTCTCCATCCGGCTCCTGCCTTCGTTGCCCATCCACCGCCCAGAACTAGTCTGAGCTCCTGCAGACGGAGGCCACTGTCCACGCCGCTCACCAGCTCGGCCCTGGCTCTCCAACAGGCTAGAACTTACTTTACACGGCCTCAGGCAGAAGCGCCCATCTTTAATGAGACCTGCTCTCCCAGGACTTTGAATCAGAGAATGAAAGGAAAGTCCCAAACTGAAGAATCTTACAGGGAACCTTACAGGGAACTCTCCAAGACAGTTTCCATCAACACAGACGCATCAAAACCAATAGGCAGAGCCCAAAGTAACATACAACTCACCAGGATTTTCAGCAGACAATGGAAGAGTACTCCAAGAAATGCTGTAAATCCAACATACACTCTGGAGAATTCATGTGGAGTCCCTTTGCTGATGACTAGGCCACCCGACCCTCCACTTCTCGCTCACCACCAGTGCAATTAGGTCTAATTTATAACAAAGCTGAATGCAGTTCTCTCCAGTTTTCTTACAGCATTTGAAATATAGCACATGCTACCTTACCTGGCCTGCACAAAGGGAACAGCACTTCTCTTTAAAATTGTTTCTTAACCACTCCCCACAGCCTACAGCCCACTAAAAGTCCATAAAATAAGTGAAATATACAAAAGTAAAGATTTCTAGATTCAACAAAGAGATCAATAAATATGCATTAAGTGCCTTCTACAGAGGAGGCCCTGGGCAACACAAAGAGGCAGGACACAGAAGGTACTGGTCTCCCTGCACATGGCTCACAGGGCCATCGGACAAGTGATCACCTCCAACAATAACCTGAGGCACAAGATTACGTGACCATAGACAAAATAAATGCTACAGGACTTCAAAGTGGGGAGAGAGAGTGGCTGGGGACGTCAGGGAAAGAGAGCTTTGCACAAGAGCTGCAAAAATGCAAGAACGGTGAAACTGATTCCTCCAAGAAGGGACATTTTCTTAAAAAGAGAAATCTAGAAACTCCACCTGCAAGATCTCCCTGTTAGCATACGCCTCCCTAAGATTTGAACACGACTTCAAAGAGAAAAACATAATTACCCCCATTTCAAAAACAAAAAAGAATTTCTGGGATTCTGAATCTGGACTAACAGTAACTCCACAGAAATTCATTCTTTACTGGCTCTCTGTTGGGGGTGAAGGTTACTGACATTTCTGGATGGTTCTGGGCTTCTCTGGTTATCCCCACAATCTGCACCCCTGCGAGCAAGGAAAAGAGTACCCATTGTTTGGGGAGGGATAAGTCTCTCCCTGGAACTAAGCCATGTGGGCTGGTTCCAACCGAAGTGACTGGGGAACCATTCTACTCAGTGTGCAAAGCGTGACACGGGCTGCCAGAACTGCCATTTCTCTTAGTCACACATTATTAATTAGGAGTGGGGAGGGTCCTCGCACACGCCAGCCCAAGTCCCCGCACACTTCAGCATTTGGCAGTTTCCTGTTCTGTAGCCACACTCACCAAACCATGTGTACAAAGGAATGTGCACAGCAACTCTGTCTAAGTTAGCCCCCAACTGGAAACTGCCCCGATGTCCATCAACAGTTAAGGGGCAAATAAACCACGCCACAGTCCAATAAAGGGACACTGCAGAACAATGGGGAAGAACACCCTGCTGCCACAGGCCACAGCATGGACAATTCTGACAAGCATAACGTTGAGCACAGGAAGGCACACACAAAAGCAAACAAACATACTGTTTGGTTTAATGTATCTAACGTTAAAAAAAACAGCAAAACTGATCTCTGGCCTTAGAAGTCAGAACAGTGGTTACCCTGAGGAAGGAGCAATTTGCGACAGAAAGGGATGTGAGGGGGACTTCTGGGGCCCTGGAAACGCCTGTTTCTTCGTTCAAGAGGTGATTACAGGAGTTTACTTACAAAAACTCACCAAGCTGTATAATTATGGTAACACCATTCTATATGAATGCTTTAGTCCAATAAAGAAATTTATCTGAAAACCGAAAACCATATGTATTAAAGGAGTATAGTAAGATCAGCAAAAATTTAACTTTACAGTTGAAGTACTACACATGTATTCTCACACACAATTTTTATGTAAATTATTTATTGTATATGGTGGCCATTTTACGGTGAAATGTACTTTACGTAATTTGTTCGAACTGATTTGGTCAATAACATATATTTAACGGGAAATACATACAGTAATGTCATAATATTAAAGAAAGTTAACCCTAAACTTAAAGAGCTCTGCCTTACACACAGATCACAGAGGATGATATTCAGAATGGGGCAGAAGGAGGTTTACAGTTGTTCATACGGGAAATAATATAGTAATTAATAAATAACAGAAGGATAAACTCTGTGTTTCATACCCTGACAACTGTACCCCTCCTTTTCCCCACCCTGTTTTACTCCACTTTGTTAGTCCGGGTCTGTTGCTCTGAGAAGAAAGAGACTGAAGGAGGAAGAGGAAGAGGAGAAGAAACTTCCCCAGGCTGTTCTTTAAAACTTGTGAGGGGGAAAAAAGTAGGGGTGTCACCAGAATGTGTCCTAGTGCTGCACAATTACTTGTTTTAAAAAACTGTTACCAGGCAAGGGGCAGGGACGAGATGTACCCAGTGACTCCCACTCTAAGCCCAGACTACAGGCTGACTGACCCCAGCTGAGAGGTGTAACCCAAACAACTGACCAGCTGCCCCCATGCACTGCCCATGAATATATCATTATCCCGGATCTGCCATTAATTACAGAACTGTCCTCCTCATCAATAGTTGGAGCACACATCTCTTCAGCTTAACACTAAGCAGAGAAAAAAGTCCTCTTTTCGACCCTCATAGGTCAGCCCAAGAATGAACGCCCATCCACACAGCACTTTGAAGTCACAGTATCCTGATGACTGAAAATGGGGAGGGGAGAAGAGGTCGACAGGGGGAGCTGCCTTCCTAAGGGAGGGATGCGGTGAAGCCCAGATGCCAAGGCCTAAGGTGGGGGGGGGAGGTGCCCAGCTTACTGGTACATTTAGCACCTGCTAGTCCCCGGATCCTTCGCTGTGGCACAATCTTGGAAAAGATACTGGGAGCTGCCTGGGCCGGCAAACGTCGGCCTCTGGTTTGAGAAAGGCCTGGCAGACTCTGGCAGAGACCCTCCGTAAAATGTCATCTGTCAATCACTTAACCTAAATACACCAGCCACTCCGGGGAATGGGAGGGAGGGGGTTACTCCGAGCATGCTCAGTGATCGGGATGACATCACTTAATCAATGCTGGGGACGGGAAGGCTGCATCAGCAGCCTTGAGAGGACAGCCAGGAACGTGTCGGCGGGGATCGGGAGGTTCCCATTAACTTGGTCCCTCCCCACGCGGCTCGCATACAAAGAGGGCACCATCAGCTACACACGCTGGGGACAGCGGAGGGGCGGGGGAGGGGCGGAGGTCAAGGCTGATTTATTTCAGTTGATATATTCCTTTAAGAACTGAAAACTCATAGTATTCCCTCCTCCACCAGCAGCCCCAGCTGCAGAGGTTGGGGGTGGGGGCGGAGAGGAGAAGGGGGAAGGGGAAAGGTGACAAGGTAGATCGAGAGGGAGGGGGCCCTAACCACACAAAGTAACTTCTGCCCTTTACACAGTAGGCCTATTGGGCTGCGCTCGGGGACCTCCAGCCGCACAGATGTGGGCACACAGCCTCCTCTCCACTCAGTATGAAACACATCGAGGGTCTGCGGACACCAGGTGGGGAGTCTCCCCATTCGAGAGGGGTCAGACCCGGGCTCCACGTCTGAGGCAATCGGGCTGAGAAGTAGCTGGAGACACACCAAGCCTCCCGGGGACACCAAGGCCACCAGCGTTCCCTGCATCCCCCGCCTTCAGCGCGCAAAGCAAGGTGAAACGCCGGGGGCAGCCGCGCTTACATGGCCGTAGGAGACAAGGCTAGGATTTTTCCAGTACCTTCTTTTGCTAAAATCGTGAGGAAAGGCAGTGTTCAATCAATCGAACTGATCCCTGGAATCATTTGTGGGTTTGCAGAGCTCACCCACAAATTTAAAGGGGGAGCCTGGGCACCCCGACTTGAGGGTAACCTGAACACATTACCCACGCGGCCTGATGAGGGTGGGGAACAAAAGGCCCACCCGGGCCCCCACCCCTGAACAATGGCGACGGGGAACCCTTCCTTGCCCCCCACCCCCACGCTCACCACCTGGGGCCCGTGTCGCCCCTCCACCCGCCAGGGAGAGAACTATAATGCGGAGGCAGGGGTTCTCTCGTCAAGTCCACCCGAGAAAGCAGCCTCGCGGGGGATGTCCGAAGGGGTGGTCCAAGCATCTCTGCTCGGGCTGGGGCGCCGGGGGGCCCGGGCTGCGGCGCACAGCAGAGGGGAGGCCGGGCGCTCCGGACACTTACCCCGATTACCACGGTATCATCGCCTTTAAATTTGGGGATGAATTTGTCCCCGCGGAGGATCTCCGCTTCGTTGAGGGGCCGGAACCGGCACATCACTTTGATGCTGCATTCAGCTGGGTCCGCCATCTCGGCCGGCTGCAGGGAGGGGGCGCGGGCAGGGGCGCGGGGCCGGGGCTCCGCACGACCAGAAAGGAGGCCGCAAACCGCACAGCCCGCAGCGAGGCCGCTTCCAGCAGCCTCGACGAAGCTTCTCAGCAGGTCATCGCGAATTCGGAGGATGGGCAGCTCCGGCAGCTCGGAGACCGGGTAGGTGGGCAGTCTATCAGCCTCCGGCCCCGCCAACTGCAGATCTACCTTCCCTGGCCCCGCCCCGGCCCTGCGCTGCGCCCCAGACCCACTGCCAGCGACCACGCGGCAGGACCAGGCGACGCGCAGGGAGCGAGCCTCGCCCGGCTCAGACCTCCCGGGCTCCTGCGCGCTCAGCCATCCTGCATCAGCACCAGCGCGCTCTCCGGCCCGCCCCTCAGCCCCAGGGTCCAGCCCTCCCCTGGCCCGCCTGGGGCGATAACGTCACTGCAGAGATCCGCCCCGGCTGCGAGGCGGAGCATTCTGGGACTTGTAGTGCCTCACCTGCAGGTGGAAGGACAGGGATGCTTGCAGTTGCCTTTCTGGACAGTGCCCAGGTGCAACTTTCAGGAGCCTGCAGATCTGGTCTGTCTGCCCAAGTCAAGAACAGGATGGAGTTCATATCCAATACTCCCGGTTAAAATCTCTATAAATAACCAGGCCTATATAATCTCTACATCTCAACTGAACAGTTACAGAGCATTTTCTCTAGGCACCTACTCGGGAACTCAGGAATGTGCCCTGACCGGGAATCCAAACTGGCGGCCTTTCGCTTTGAAGGATGATACTCAAGCAACTACACCACACCGGTCAGGGCTCATAGCACAGGTCAGGGGTTCCTTTAACATCTGATGAAGTTAGGGACCTATTCAAAGCGCAAAAAAACAAGACAACCTCATACACAGCCACAGATTTTTTTCATACTATTTAATATGGTTTAGGAACAACTTGAAGCCAGCCAGTGATTCCCGGGGTTAAAGAGCCTCTTAATAATTTAGTTATAGTACAGTTTGCAGAACCTCTGCCTAATGCCTACTTAGAATCCTGGAATATATACAGAATATATATGGGATCAAGTCCCAAATCCTTCACAAAATACACCCAGGCCCCATAATCAGATTCCTTCCTACTTACTAGCCTCATCTCTTGCCACTTCTTGTCTGGGTGTTTACACCCTGACAAATCCCAAACTACTTGTGGCTTCCTCCATTTACCTCTTATTCTGCTTCTTTCTGCTATCTAGTTTAAGCCATTTGGTCTCCTGCAGTCACCCACTCATGCCTCTTGCTAAGTATTAGGACCCTTATGGTGGAAAGTGATAGAAACCCTACTGTAGTGACTGAGGCAAAAGGAATATTTATCAGAAGAATACAGATTTTTCTTGCTTATTCCAGAAATGATTAAACAACCAGGCCAGAGCATGGGCAGGCTACCAAGACTCTCTCTCTCTCTCCCCCCCCCACTCTAGTCCCTGCTCTCTGTGTTGGCCTTACTCATTGTCACTCTGGATCATTCTTCCAATGTCAGGAAGACCAGCTGCCAACGACCCCTGGATTTCATTCTTCAGTTCCTACCACTAGATAAGGGTAAATATTGTTCCAGAGTTTCAGTCTGAAAAATCCTAGGGGAAGTCTACGATTGGCCTGGGCTTCGGTTGGTATCTCCTCCTAGACCACTCACCCATTAGCCGGAATTCTATAAGATCATGGGGGAATCCCATGTTTGGAAGGTTCCCAAAAGAAGAGGACCTCATTCCCTCTCGTAATCTCCATCAGTGAAATTTCTGCACCCCGCAGTCTTACGTCAGTGGTGCTTGGAGGAATTAATCTCAGAGTGAATACAAAAAGGGCCACCTGCCCCACCAGCTACTGGCTGAGGCCCACACGGCCGCAGCAGCAGCAGCAGCAGCCCGCTGCAGACAGACCAGAGTCCTGGAGATGCAGGTGGTGACCAGAGCAGAGAGAGTAGGGACGCAGCAGAGCTGACAGGGAGTTTAGGAGCAAAACCACTGAGGAGAGGAGACATTAGAGGAGAGTGACCCTGAAAGGGAAAGGAAAGGACAAACCCTGCTGTTTTACGAGGAAGACCCGCATGAATCACCCCAACGTTCCTGCTCAGTCCTTCCCTTCACAACCCTTCACTCCTCGCCGTTCTCCAAACGTCGGACGTATCCTGTCAGCGCTGACTCTTCATACATGCCCAGTGGGCTTCTCTCACCTGTCTGCCTTTTTAACTCCTAGCTATCCCTCGAGAGTCTACAAGGCTTTTTATAAAACCTCCTGATACAGGGCTTCCATCGGGGTGATGAAAAGTTCTGGAACTAGGTAGTGTGATGGTTGCCCAACATGGTGAATGTTCTTAATGCCACTGAGTCGCACACTTTAAGGTGGTTAAAATGGTGAAGTGTGTGTTATGTGTATTTTACTACAATAAAGAAATAGAGTTTCTTCTATTACATGTGCATTGTTCATTGTGTTCATTGTTCATTGCGTCATTATTTACCAAGGCCAAGACATAGAAACAACCTAAATGTTCATTCACAGATGAGTGGATAAATAAAATGTGATATTTTATGCGTATATGTATATATACATAATATGCATATATAGTATACTCATATGTATGTATAAGTGATAGTATCCATATGTATGAGTATTAGCAGCCATAAAAGGAGTGAAACCCTGTCATTCCCAACATGGATAGACCTTAAGGGCATTATGCTAGGTGAAATAAGTCAAACAGAGAGAGACGTATACCATATGATTCACATATGTGAAATCTAAAAAATACAACCAAACTTACAGATACAGAGAACACATTGGTATTTGGCAGAGGCAGGGGTGGCGTGAGGGCAAAAATGGGTAAAGCTGGGTGAAAGGGGAAAACCTCCAGCCGTAAGAACACAAGCCGGGGGCGTGCAGTGGGCAGCCTGGCGGCTGCGGTCGACAACACCGTGTTGTGTATTTGAGAGCGGCAAGGAGAGTAGATCTCGAAAGCTCTCATCACAAGAAACACTTCTGTGACCATGCGTGTTGATGGATGGGTGACTGCGCTTATCGTGGCCATCGGCCATCACGTCTCAGCACGCACACATCAAATCACTACGTTGCACACCCACACGAGTACACGGTTATATGTCAGTTACATCTCCATCTTTAAAAATAAATAACATTGAAAGAAAAAGAAACTGAATTTTAAAAAGAACACCTTCCTGTGCAGCTCTGGTTCACAGGGCTCTCTGCCTCCTCGGGCCACCCCTCGCCCGGATTTGGCACATGAGCACCTGCTGCCTTGCAATGACATTCCTGTTGTCGTCTGGTGCTGCTCTCTGGTTCTTTCCATGTCACAGTGTTTTTCTTCCTGTTAAGTGCCTTGTGTGTACGTCTTGCTCCTGGGATCATATATGATCTCGACGATTGATAAATATTTTCTGAATGATCAACCCATGCCCGTGATGATCACGATAATGGCAAGGACAAATCGATGAGTACATGAACCTGAAAATAATGACACCGCATGGTCGACGGAGCCCCGGGCTCAGCAGCCCACATCGTTCATTCCAGCTCCGCTGCTAACAAGTCCTGTGACTTGGGAAAATGTCTTCGACTTCTCTGAAATATTTTTTTACCCCATCTGGCGAAATGGTGCTAAAAATATTACCTATTCTGGATAAGTAAGAACTGGAAGAGAAATATGTGAGAAAATACTATGGAAATAAAGTCTAGGAGGGACTGTGAAGAGACTGGGGGACCCCCCCCCCGAGAAAGCGTGAGAAGAAGAATTAACATAGGGTTAATTATTCCAAGGCCTGGTGTGGTGGCAGACGCAAAGTAGTAACTCAATAAATGTCTTTCATGCATTCATGCATCATTCATTAATCCATTCAACAATGCGGATTTTTAGTCCCCGACATGAATCCCCCACCCACGCTCCACAAGAAATGAATCATTGGCTGCAGGGCATGATGCAGTCCCACTGCCCTGAACTGTGCTCCTGGTTAAAGAAACAGGTGTGGCGGGCTCTGCCAGGATGGCGCCCACTCCACTCTCCTTCCTGACCTCACAAAGTCTTCTCCAAGCAGAAACTTACAGTCCTCTGAGGGCAGTAGTGAAGTTCATATCCAATACTCCCGGTTAAAATCTCTACAAATAACCAGGCCTATATAATCTCTACATCTCAACTGAACAGTTACAGAGCATTTTCTCTAGGCACCTACTCGGGAACTCAGGAATGTGCCCTGACCGGGAATCCAAACTGGCAGCCTTTTCGCTTTGAAGGATGACACTCAAGCAACTCCAGCATGGAGTTGGATGACACTCCAGCACAGGGTAAGGGCCTCAAACAGACTCAGAGTTCCCAGCCACAGCAGCTTCGGACACTTCAGCAAGTGACACCTGCATGACACCTGCATGGCCCCTACAACACAGCAGAGAGGATGGAGAAAAGGGAGAACTATCTGGACCACTCAGGCAACAATGAACAGTCTCACTTTGACTTGCTTGAGCTTGATAGAAATCAAGGCCAAAGCACATGAATTACCCCACACTCCCATTTTCTCTCCTGAGTGATCAGAATCACTTTCTGAACACCCTGCTTCTCTCTCTTCAGCCCACTCCTGGAGAGAGTTTCTGTCACAGTCTCTACTGCCAGTAAAAAGTGTAAATTGATGCAATTATCTGGATTGTTCAAGGAAAAAGAGCCTTAGAAATTCTTCTGCCTGAGTGATCTAGGTAATTGCTTCAATTTTCACATCAGCTCCTGTCTTCGGCAGTCGCTGGGATAGCCGTTTAACTCCAGCGCCTGGGTCTGCAGGGCCCATGTGGGTTTAATCACTCCTGATTGCCCGGGCCCAGCTCCATTTCTACACGGACCAAAAATAACTGGCTCTAGTGAAGATTAAAAACCAAACGAACGGATGAAATGTTTTTAAAGATGCTGAAAAATCCCTTTAAAACTTGCAAAAATAATCTATTGCCATGGAATAGAAAACCTGGATGTTATTTAAAATGTATCTCCTCAGTTCAATATGTCCAGATAACCCAGCTCAGCAGGGAAAAGGCAAAGGCCATCACCTCCTGTAAGATGACATTAGCTGAGCCGACGGAGAGAGCCCTTTCTTCCCTCCCCGGGAGAGCTCACCCACGCACTGAGATCCATTTTGTTAGATTAGACCTTGAGTGGTAATGCAAAAAAATATTCAGACTCTGGACGAATAAGACCGAGAACCACCGAGTCTGAGGAGCGACGCGGGCGGTGGGGGTGGGGCAAGAAAAGCCAAACTCTTTGTCCTGGGAGTCGGGAGGGGGCACCTGTGAATGAGCACTGGCAATCCTGGGGTAGCACGCATGCACCAGGCACCAGGCCTGGGTGGGAGGAGGAGGTGACGGGCACAGACGACCCCTGCCCTTCTCAGGGCTGGCTCAGCACAACCCCAGTGTGACCTGGATGCCAGCGATTCCCTCATCTTTCATCAACTGTCCATTCAGGCCCCATTGGGAGACAGAATTCAACATTGGTAAAAAATCATCATCACCATCATCATCATCATCATCTACTCCCAGATAATCATTAAGAAGTAATGCAAACTTTACCAAAAATGTACCAGGAATAACAGTGGACTACTTAAAAATCATATCTTAAAATACACTGCCTGTCTTCAAAGTCCCATATCCATCACGCAGCCAAGGAGGGTCCCTCTGCTTCCCCATACCCCATACACTCCTGTCTCCTGGTCCTGACTTCCCCTGTGCTCTCCCTCCCTGATGCAGACCCAATTGGTGGTGCCCCAGCCCTGTCCCGGGGCCATAGCCCCCGACTCATCCATCACTGTGCTCAGCAAACACAGGGGTCTCCTCTAGCAAGCAGCTCTATCCTCCCAGACAGCATAAGAAAGTAAGATAAATAGAAACATATTTTCTATTACCCACATGGGGAAATATAGCTGCATCCTCAGCAAATCAGTTTCTTGTAAACACGTTAAATAAAGACACGGAGACTTCCAAGGTTGATGTGGTTTCCTGTAGAGATCCCCCTTTACTTTTCAAGGCAGTACATGAGATGTGGTTTTTCTGCAACAGAAGCTGAAGAAAAGCACCCAAAGACTGGGAGCCTTTTTTTCAACAATTGTGCTGGTTAGTTAACTAACAATTGCTGTGTAACAAATTACCCCAGCACCTGGTGGCTTAAAACAACGTTTGCTATTTTACCGTGGGTCAGGAATCCAGGCACTGCTCAGCTGGACCTGCAGCACAGGCTCTCTCGCGCAGCCAGGGCTGCAGCTGTCTCGGGCTCGCCCAGTGGGGATCCACTTTCAAGCTCACCCATGTAGCTGTTGTCAGGATCCCCTTTCTCCCTGACTGTTCATGACAGGCTAGCCTAAGCTCCCTGTCACATGAGCCTCACAAGAGCCACAGGCATCATTAGAACAAGAGAGACAGAAAACAAAACAGAAATCACAGTCTTTTACAGCCTAATCTCAGCCAATCCGTTTTGCCACGCTCCATTGACTAGAAGCGAGTCACTAAGTCTGGCACACAGTCAAAAGGACAGGATTGCATTTGGGCATAAATATCAGGAGGCAAGGATCCCTGGGGGCCACCTTAGAAAGCTGTTGGTCACAACAACCAGCAAATGAATAATCGCCATTTACTCATCACTTACACTGAAGCAGGGTGGAGAGTAGAGTCCAGGAGTACAGCTTTGGAAACAGACCCTTCTCGCAAGAAGCTTCTCCCTCTTCCTGGGAGATAAGATAAACAGAAATTATAAGACAAATAACAGCCATGCCAAGGGGAAAAAATAAGATGGCAATCATCAAAGGAAAGAAAAGTGACATTAAACGTCACAAAAATAATCTATACATCAAAAATCATACACAATAAAATGAAACAATCAGCTAAGGAAAGTTTTGGTATCATACATGGCAGAGTAGATATCTTTAATAAAGAATTCTTACAACTCGATAGGACAGCTGTAAATTCACGGCAGAAAAACCAACCAAGAACGTAAAAATTTAAACACAAAAGAATTACAAATTATCCTTAAATGCACGAAAAACTCTTCAGCCTCATCCATAACCAAAGAAATGCCTATTAAATTGGCAAAGATTACAATAGTAACACCCAATATGGTAAAGACAGTCTTCTCTTCTCCTGCTGAGAGGAGGTTGGGTTTGTATCATTTTCCTGGGAGGGCAGCCCAGAGGGAACCCTGGAAAGGGTGCAGGTGCGGACGCCCTGCTGAGAGTGACAGAGGTCCCAGGCATGCAAGCACTTGTATCTTCCGGGGAAAAGAAGTACAAAGTTGTATGGGGACTGAAATGTCAAACCATGGAGAGCCTGGGACAACGGGTCACAGTGTCTGAGTGACATTTAAATGGCAGTGGGGAGTCGCTGGGAGTTTTCAAATAAGGGAGAAATCAGTTGAAAGAAGAGCTCTCAGCCCAGTTAGAAACTCCATTGAACGAGCTATTGGGTTGGCCATAAAGTTCATTTAGTTTTTTCCTAAGATGACTCTAGTAGCACTTAATTGTCTTTAACTTCATTCAAAACAATTTTGTTAGGTTGTATTGTGACAGCTGTCATATCAGCGTGCATTTAAAGAAATACTTACCAAAACTGGTGAATTTTTGTGTAGCCATTTTAATACTGAAGATGGAAAAAAAATAGGCAACTTTTTGGCACATTAGGCTTCATTATTTCAAGAAAGGTAAAAACGCAACTGAAACACAAAAAAAGATTTGTGCAGTGTATGGAGAAGGTGCTGTGACTGATTGAATGTGTCAAAAGTGGTTTGCAAAGTTTCGTGCTGGAGATTTCTCACTGGATGATGCTCCACAGTGGAGCAGACCAGTTGGAGTTGAAAGAGATCAAACTGAGACATTAATGAGAACAATTAATGTTCTACCACACAGACAATAGCCAACATACTCAAAATATCCAAATCAATAAAATTATTGGTAAACATGAAAAATGTGTCTTTCATTTTACGGAGAAAAACATACAGACTTTTTGCTTGTTTATTTGTTTAAGTATAATTTATTGATTATATTATTACAGTTGTCCCAATTTTCCCCCTTTGTCCCCTCTGCCTGGTACTCTCATTCCCTCCAACAATCCCCCCCTTAGTGCATGCCCATGGGTCGTACATATAAGTTCTTTGATTTCTCCATTTCCTATACTGTTCTTAACCTCGCCCTGTCTATTGTGTATGTATCACATATGCTCCTTAATCCCATGCGGACTTTTTGGTCAACCCAATATGAATCCAGGGACAGAACTGGAGGACCCACCAGTCTTTCCATGGGAACTCTGACCCTCGCCCTCTGGCTTCACTCTCCAGCAGAGCCAAACAGACAGTCCTCCTTATTGAACGGAGACGTATGCATAAATCAGCCTTTGGGTTCCTTTGATCTTGGACATTTGAGGCCTATTGGCCTATGAATCTGACATCACCTCCCACAGGGCAGGGAACTGAACATACTAAGGAGCTGCATAACTCAGGATGTGTTACTTAGAATTCTTGGGGTGGCAAGCAACAGAAAGTACTTGGACTAGCTCAAGCAAAAAGCAGAAGGGGAGTTAATTATAATTCTTGAAGAAATAAGTCTGGACTGCAACTGAGCTCAGGACTAAACTGGAAACAGGGACTTGAACATTGTAAAATTTCTCGTTGTCTCTTCTTTGCTCCTTTCTGGGCACGTGCTTTCTTCTTTTTCTTTCTGCATAATGTGTCCCTTGATTTTTCCAGGCTCTATCACAGAATATTCAATTCCACCAGCTCCAAATTTGTGTCCAGCAAGGCAGAGAATTATGGAAGCTCTGTCGGACTCAGCCCTGATCCCATTTTCTGGGAAGGACCCTGATGGGCTCAGCTCAGCTAAGGTGCTTCTGCTGGACAAAGCAGCTCTGACCGAGGACAACATCATGATCACCAATCATGGTCGTCAGACGTAATCCCTTAACTAAGTGGGTTCGGGTGGTGGAGGGTGGCTGGGCAGATCCCAGGAAAGGGAGCGCACCGGAAGAATTGCCATGGTGTGGACATCGGCGAAGCTTGGGGAGTAAAGGAGGCCACGAGGGAGACGGCCTCCTGACCCTGCAGAGTTCTTCCCAAACGGGTGCGGATGCAGCGATGCTCAGCTCTGTGTGCCCTCCATAACATCGCTCATTTCAGATTCCACCAGAGTCAAACGCCCCTCCCTGCCAGCTTCTCCCCCAACGGCCCCCCGCCCCCCGCCCGCCGCGCAACCAAGCACATAAATTACCTAATGACAGTCAGGAAGAGCCAGGTCTAGCAGAGCCCTCATATGGCCGTTGGTCAGCCTGCCACCAACAGGCTCCGCTCTGGAAAGCCAGCCGAGACATTGGCCTAATTGGCTTGTACATAGCCAAAGACTCGGAAGGCGGCTTTATTTTTTCCCTTAAATGACCCATTTCCTTTTGAGAGGAGAGAGAGAGTAATTGAATTGCAAGGAATTAACTGTATAAGACTCTCTAAGTAACCCAGAAAAGAGATGAATTTGTCGTAGTGCCTAAGGAGCCCAACCCTGTCGGCACCAGCGAAGCTTGCAGGCTCTGGCAGTGTGAGCAGGGCCGCAGCTTGAACCCATCTGGCAAATGATTCTCCAGCCCTATTTGGAGGGCTTCTTACTCCTACAATACGGATATGGGCAACATTCGGCCTTTTGATTCTCGTTAATAAAACCACCTGTGGATGTGACTCTGTCTGCTTTTACTGACAGTCATCTGGCTATCTTAGCAAAATACTAGCACCAGCCTAAAGACAGAAACCCCAGGATCCACTTAACTCTAATTAATCCATACTATGAGCACTCAGGGATACACACACACACACACACACACACCTATATATGATATATAAGCATATGCATTACATATCATATATGTGATATACATGTAATAGATATCTTTGTACCAGTGTTTTGAAAAATCCATTCATTTATTTCACAGATATATATAAAATGCCTATTAAGTGCCAGACACTGTTCTTGGTGATGAGGATACAATAGTGACAAGACAGACGTGGTATATATAGGCTCTGGGTACAGGAGGTAGACAATAAACAAATAAGTGTGTGACGTGGTATGTCACACAGTAACAAGTAAAATGAAGGGAAGTAAAGAAGGGTAAAAGGGATGGTGGCTACTATTCTAGCTCAGGTGACCGGGAATTAAAAGAAATTTGGAGATACTGGTATGTTTCAATCCTTAAGCTCTAACAGAAGAAAAATGAGAAAACACACACACATACACACATTAAAAAATTAAAGAAAACCCCACCTGGTGTGACTCAGTTGTCTGGAGCATCAGCCCATAAACTGAAGGGCTGTGGGTTCAATTCCTGGTCATAGCACATACCTAGGTTGCAGTTCCATCCCTGGTCAGGGCACGTGTGAGGGGCAATGGATTGATGTCTCTCTCCTTCCCTTCCCCTCTCTCTAAAAAAAAAAGAAAAGAAATGAAAAAGAAAATTAAAGAGAAAGAACGGAAGGAGGAAGAAACAGAGAAAGGATGTTAGTTAGCTATTGCCATTTAACAAACCACTGCACAATGCAATGGCCTAAAACAACAACCACTTACTATTTCTCCCCAGTCTCTGGGGCCCTGGGCAGTTCTGCTGAACCAGGCCAGGTTCAGTGGCCCCAGCTGGGCTGTCTCCTATTTCAGGGAATTGGCTGATCATCAGCCTGTTCTAAGATGGTCTTCGCTCTTCTCCCTGGGACCCTTGTGTCATTCCAGGGGGCTAATCCAGGAATGTTCTCAAGGCAAGGTAAAGGTCTAAGAGTGAGCAAGTCCAACTGTGCAAGAGATGAGGTGAAAATGTGTATGTACTTTTCAAGCCTCCACTTGGCCAGTCTTTAACATTGGTCATTTAACATTCAACATTGGTCAAATCAAGCCCCTCAGCTGAGACCAGAGACAACGTGAGAGTGGACTGCAATGTTACACAGGAAAGGGTGTAAATAAGGACGGAACTGTGTTCCCCTCCAATTCATGTGTTGAAACTTTAACGCCTCACTATGACTGGTATCTGGGGTTTCGGTCTTTAGAAGTAATTAAGATTAAATGAGGTCATAAACGTGGGTGCCTAATCCAACACATCGTGGTCTTATAAGAAGAGAAAGAGAGCCCTGGCTGGTGTGGCTCAGTGGATTGAATGTTGGACTGCAAATCAAAGGGTTGCCAGTTCAATTCCCAGTCAGGGCACATGCCTGGGTTGCAGGCCAGGTCCCCAGTAGGGGGCGTGTGAGAGTCAACCAAACATTGATGTTTCTCTACCTCTCTTTCTCCCACCCTTCCTCTCACTCTAAAAATAAATATAATCTTAAAAAAAAAAAAGGGAGAGAGATCCCTGTCTCTTTGCCACCATGTGAGGACACAGTGAGAAGGCAGGTATCAGCAGCCAAGAAGGGAGCTCTCATCAGAACCTGACCCTGTTGGCACCTTGATCTTGGACTTGCCAGCCTCTGGAACTCAAATTTTTATTGTTTAAGCCTCCCAGTCTGTGATATTGTGTCATGGAAGCCCAGGCCAAGGCAGGTGTGGAAGCCAGTTACTACCACAAGAAAGGACTGGAGAAGCAGGAAAGCTGGAAGGAAGGGAAGGAGCGTGGGAGAGAGGTTTATCTATTTTTTAAAATGTATGTAGTAGGAAAAAATGAGTAAACTCCACTTTCCTTCATCGGAGGTGGGTTTGTGCTTTGTGACTATCTGCAGTCTCCCCTGGTGAGCGGAAGGCAGTCAGAAGGCGAAGAGATTTGGGACTGGGAGATAGAAAGAGACTGGGACCCGCTCACTTTATTCCAAAATCAAATAGAAACGGTTTGGGGATTTTTCGTGCTCGGGACAAAACACGTTGTCGTGTGAAAGGTTCTGGCTCTGCCTGGAAGACTCTCGGCGTAGCTGACTCCGTATCTGCAAATGTCAGGCGAGCTTGAGGCATCTCCCTAAATGCAGACTCGTGACTCATTTCCTTCCTCTTACCACCTTTTAGGTGACCTGACATGTTTTCAATAGATACTAACATCTGTCACCAGCAGGCAGAACATTAGATTTCAGGTAGGATGTACTTATTTTATTGCTCACACACATCACTAAGTCCAGTGAATTCTTTGTCTAAAATATCTTTCCTGTGTATCCTGTCTTAAAAATGTCTTTAACATCTTTAACATTCTAGACCAAGCCTTTCTGACATCACACCTAGGTTAGTGCAGCAGCTTCTTAACTGCTCACTCTGCCCCCGTGCACTGGTCTCATGTGTGCCTTCCAGTAGGCACTGTAGAACTTCGTTCTGTTTTTATTATTCCACTGACTATAGCCGGTGTGGTAAGGCGACAAACAGAAATGGGAGGCATGGCCGCAGGAAAAAAAAATTGGGAACAAAATTATACGTAATTGCAGAACAGGTGATTAACATTCCCTAAATCGCAAGCCTTAGCTAAAAAGCTACCAGACTTCATGTGAGAGCTCAATAAAGGGATCAGATGAAAAACAAGTCGAGGGAGTCACCCATTTTTCTGTCCATCAGGGACATTCAGCGTTACAGGAGAGATGAGGTGCCGTGAAAGGAGCTCGGGATTTCACGTGGAGGTGGACAGACATGGAGCCTTTCCTTAAGCAGAGAGGAAGGAGGGCAAGGGCCCAGGGTCTGGAGCTGGACTGCGTGGGTTTTTGTCCCAATTCTACTTTTTCATTCTCGAGTGACTGGGCAAGCTACCTAACCTCTCTGAGCCTCGATTCCTTGTCTGTAAAACAGGGATGGGAATTATACTACCTCAGAGGCATGTACGGATTCATGAGACAATAACAGGAAGTGTTAGAGCAGTACCTGGCGTAGAATTAGCACTATAGAGGGTTTGCTATTGTTATTTATATATTTCATTATTATTAACTCTCAGTCACACTTTGTCACCTGCCCTGAAAATTTACCTTAAACCCGCAAGTCTCAGAAATTCTTTCATGAAAACAATCCCGTTATCTCCTAACCTTCGTTCTTTGATTAATATAGGGGTTTGGTGCAAGTCCGAGACCCAAACGCCATGCTGGCTCTTCCATTATTACTGACCCTTCCTTAGCTGAGGGCATTTTCTCCAAAAGCAGTCAGAGTCTGCGGCAACACAACTCAAGATGCAGCAAGGACAGCATTTTCACCACCTTAATTCTAAAACTGTTAAGCTCCTTGGAACTTGTCTCTAGCACCTTCATTCAGAAGAGGATCTTCGCTTTACATTTTTTTTAAAGATTTCATTTATTTATTTTGAGAGAGGAGGGGAGGGAGGGAGAAAGAGAGGAAGAGAAACATCGATGTGTGAGAGAAACATCCACTGGTGGCCGCTCACAGGCCCCTAACTGGGGGCCTGGCCCGCAACCTAGCACATGCCCTGCCTGGGAATCGAACAGGTGGCGTTTTGGTTCACAGGACAACATTTAACCCACGGAGCCTCTCCAGCCAGGGATGCTTTATTTTTGCATTACTAAAATTTCTACTTGCAGGTAATTCTAGGAACAAAAGAAGTGCCTCTAAAACACAGCTTATAAATAACAAGAGCTGTTTATTTTTATTCTTTTAATTATCAAGGTTTCAAAAGTGTTTGGATTCAGGTCTCAGCTTGGGCATGCCAGATACAAACATCTGCTGTACCTTCATATTCCAAAGTTTTTAAAATAATGTAATGGATGTAGTTGGACAGTGTTGCCATTGGAATCTAAAGACGAAGAGGCATTGAAAGTATCTGTTAGCTGGAGGCAGCAAAGCAGGCAGCAGGACTCCAGGCCAAAGATGAGTGAGACAGAGTACCTAAGGTTATCTTACCCTTTTTATTTATTTCCCCTCGGTTACCCAGAGCTTTCAAGAACTCTTAAAAAAAAAATCTTCTAGCCTGTTCTTAGCTCTGCCAAATGGAACTAAGGGAAGAGTTTTATGCTGTATGTTCTCATACTTGGGCTGAACCCTCAAAAGTAAAGCAGCGGTTCCTGAGGCCAGCCTAGAGGTGACAGAAGCAATTAGCAAGAGATTCCCAGGAGAGCAGTGAATCTCAGAGCCGGAATGAAAGCTTTGAGGTCCATCCAGCACTCGTCACTTGGTGATCCCTCCCCCATCACCAGCCTTGGAGAATCTGGGCTAGATTTTATTAGGTTAGCCATCTGGTTCCTTTCAGTATAAACCCAAGTAGCCTAAATACAAAGGGGGATGTTATATCATGCATCACTGCCACAGGGAGTTAGAGGCAAGTGTTATAAGAATTCAAAGGCAAGAGAAACCATTTCTAGCTTTCAAAAGGTCATGCAAGACTTCCTAGGGGAGGTGACATTTGAGAAAAAAATGGTGGCTTAAACACACAAGAATTTATAGTCTTTATGAAAAGATAATTCAGGAGTGATATGGTAGCTCCAGGAGGTGACAAAAGACTCAGTATTCAAAACAAAATGTTTTCTGTGTTTCTATTCTGCCATTCTCACTGTGTGGCTTCTGTCCTCAGGATTGCCTCATTGTCCAAGAAAACTGCTAGCACACCAGCCATCAAGACTGTATTCTAGGCCACAAGAAATGTACAGGATCACAGTCTTGACTAAACAGTTCCCTTCATGTAGCTTTAAGATGCAGACAGTACTTCCTCTTACAACTCATTGACCAGAACTCATTCATACAACCGCACCTAGCTGCTATAGCCTCTGAGCTGGGTACACTGCTGCCCAAAATAACATCGGGATTCTGTGCCTGAGGAGGAAGGGGGAAATGGATATTAACTCTCAACTAATGGTCCCTGGCACAGGAATTTTGAAAGTTTCTAAACAAAGTAACAACATCCATTAAAATGTCCCAAAGAGAATGACCTCATCAGGGGTGTAAAATAGATTGGACCAGAGCCTACTTCCAAGGTGGTGGCACAGGCAGCTCTGCAGTCCCTTCACCAGTAAAACAAGCAAAGCTATGAACACCACTTTAAAAACAGCCATTTGACATCCTCGGAAATCCTCCTAAGGGCATACTGCAAATGAAGAAATATTTAATGAAGGAGACCTACGTGATAAGAACAGCAAGCATCCGTGGCATTTGAGCCATGACCTACACCTACTCCCTCCCTCTCCCTACCCCATCTCAGCTTGCTGGAAGCCCTACTCCAAGCAGGTATGGTCAAGAAGACAGGGCTCCCTCTCCCCTCACCTCCCAAACTATGGTTACTGTATCTCACTAAGAGAGGCAGGCCACCAGCATTTCTCATCCCCTCCATCTCCAAGTTAAAGAGGCTAAATTTCTGGTGAGCTCTCTTCTTCCGTCCAGCCTAACCCAGAGGACAGAGGTTATGTCCACAGCATGACAAACCAGGAACACTGAAGCCTCAACTACCCTCATCTAAGCTTGTTCACTTGTCAGGTGGAAGTAAGTCAAGAAGGCCAGAGGCTGCTGTACCAACCCATGATCAGAGCGGTAACTCAGAGATTTTGCCCAAGGGAAGAGGCTGTCCCTAAGAAAGGAAAGCTACAAAGCACGTACGCTCTGTGTGTGTGTGGTGTGTGTGTTTAAAGGAACTGACTTTATGTGAAACAGAGTGTAATAGTTCAAGCCGAAGATGTTCTAGAAAAAAAAGAGCCCCTTTTAATTAAGAGCAATAAGCTGGACCATAGGTTAGCTAGTTCACCAGAGAGGACTGAAGAAAGGGACGGTTAGAAAAGAGCCCTTCTGGAGTCAGACCAAACCTCAAAGCCTGGCGGAACGACTAGCCCTGGAAGGATTCTGTGAAGATGGGGGACCAGGAAGCACCAGAGATCTGTCTCCCAACCAGGACAATAATTGCACTGGCAGAAGCTCTCTACTGTAGCTATTTTGGAACTCGGGAGCCTCTTGAAGGTCTGTGACTTTCAGGGGAAGGCTTGGATGGTAAATCATAGTTAATTTCAGTCAACTTCATCTCTTAGCACAACAGCAGCTATCCATCAGCCCAACGACAGGCTGTTGTGCACAAGGTCCTGGAGGCGCTTGCATACAGCTTTCAGCAGCTAGGGGGGACAAAGAGGGTCCTGTACTTCGAGTATCAGGGATCTGTGCTCTGAACATTGACTGCTGCCTCTGATCACAGAGGGCCAGACCAAGAGGCTATGGCCATTGTTGCATCGCTCCCCAATATTGCAAGCAATCCGCCTCTGGCTGACTCAACTTCCAGATGATTTCAAGGACCAATGCATTTCCTCCTTCTTCATTTTTCCCTTTTTCTTAGTTTTTGAGCCAGACATTGAAGACTAGAACATTTTAAAACAAAGTCATATTCAAGGAACATTAAAAAGTCATGGCACATGCCCAGAGAAAAGCATAGGCTCAGAAAACACCTGAAAAGACCATATGTTTACGCCTTAACCTGACCTTTAACACAGAAACAGCCTACAACAATCACAAAAACAAAAAGAAAACTTAGCAAACCCTGGGGAAGGGAGAAAATCTGATTTTCAGACTTGCCATATATTATTTGATTTAAATGTCCACTTTCAAAAACAGCAACAAAAATTCACAAAACATACAAAGAAATAAGACTATGCTTTCAGGAATCATTTCTATAGTTTGTTACAAAGGAGTAAGAAAGTATGGTCCCTGCAAAGGGAAAATATAAACCAATAGAACCTGCCCCTAAAAAGAACCTGATGGCAGATCTACTAGAAAAAGACTTTAACACAACTACCTTAGCCCAGTGGAGGTCACAGCTAATCTGAGAGATACAAACTCTTTTTGTAAATATTGTTACATATATCAGATGCATATGCATTTGTATGTGACTAATGTTAAGCCCTAACATTAGTCATGACCTTGAACTTCTGCGCCTGATTCATGTAACAGTATTTAAGAAAAGAATTTGTTTGTATCTCTCAGATTAGCTGTGACCTCATCCTTTTTTATTTTTTATTTTTTATTTTTATTTTACTGATTAGCTATTACAGTTGTCCCAATTTTCCCCTTTTGCCCCCCTCTACCTGGTACCACCTGTTCCCTCAGGCAATATCTCCCTTATTTCAATCCGTGGGTCATGCATATAAATTCTTTGGCTTCTCCATTTCCTATACTGTTCTTAACATCCCCCTGCCTATACTGTACCTACCAATTTGTAGTTCTTAATCCCTACACCTTTTCCCCTATTGTCCCCCTTCTCCCCCAACTGATAACCCTCCAAATGATCTCCATATCTGTGATTCTGTTTCTGTTCTGCTTGTTTTGTTAGGTTTTTAGACTCAATTGTTGATAGTTGTGAATTTATTTCCATTTTAATATTCAAGTTGAATCTTTTTTTCTTAAATAAGTCCCTTTAGCATTTCATATAATAAAAGCTTGGTGATGATGAACTCCTTTAGCTTTACCTTATCTGGGAAGCACTTTATTTGCCCTTCCATTCTAAATGACAGCTTTGCTGGATAGAGTAATCTTGGATATAGGTCCTTGCTTTTCATCACTTTGAATACTTCTTGCCAGTTCCTTCTAGCCTGCAAAATTTCTTTGAGAAATCAGCTGACAGTCTTATGGGAACTTCTTTGTAGGTAACTCTCTGTTTTTCTCTTGATGCTTTTAAGATCCTCTCCTTATCTTTAAGCTTTGACACTTTAAATATCATGTGTCTTGGTGTGGCCCTCTTTGCATCCATCTTGTTTGGAACTCTGTACTTCCTGGACTTACATGTCTATTTCTTTCACCAAATTAGGGAAGTTCTCTTTCATTATTTTTTCAAATAAGTTTTCAATTTCTTGTTCTTTCTCTTCTCCTTCCAGCATCCCTATGATTCAAATGTTCATATGTTTGAAGTTGTCTCAGAGGCTCCTTACACTACCCTCATTTTTTTGTGGATTCTTTTTTCTTCTTGCTATTCTGATTGAGTGTTTTTTTTCTTCCTTATGTTCCAAATCATTCATTTGATTCTTGGCTTCATCCATAACACTGTTAATTCCCTATAAATTTTTCTTTATTTCACTTAATGTAACCTTCATTTCTGCCTGGGTCTTTTTTTATGCTGTTGAAATATCCAATTAGTTCTTGGAGCTGTTTCTTAAAAAATTGATGGGATGGGGAGAACCTCAAGGAGGGGAGGCTATTGAAATGGTCTAGATCAGAGACTGCACACCTGAACTGGAGGGCAGAATGAGAATGGAAACCTAGAAGAGGGAGCAGATAGTGATCCTGGGGTAACAGAAGAGGAACTACTGCGTACTAGTGGTGACAGAATTTATAAATCTATCTCTGGCAGTATTTTAAAGGTCAAAAAACTACAAGAAACTTGGAGACTGCTTCAGAAAAAAATCCTTGCTGGAAATACAAGAAAATGTCAAGGAGACACACACACACACACACACACACACACACTCACAAACCATACATTTAAAATAATTCACTGCATGGCAAATGGCAACACTGGAAGTATACTGGGGGAACATGGGGACGGTGTGCCTTATGAAGAAAAGGAGAAGATGGCCGTGGTGAAGAAAACAGAAAAGATCACCAGTTGAGGCATGTGTTCATTAATTCATCCACCAAATACTAAGTGAGCATCCGCCATGATCCATGCTTTGTGGATAAAGCATTGCTTAAGACTCCGCCCTCATGAAACATTGTACATTGATGAGTGCTATGGACCAAATTAAACCGGTTAAGAAAATAAATTCAAGTGATGGTATAAATGAAGCAAATGACTCTGAGGAGGTGGCACTTGAGCAGCTGAGACTTGAATGACGCAAAGTCATGAGCCCTGTGGCAACGGGGAGGGAGAGCATCTCAATCACAGAGGCTGTTCCAGGCCGGAACAACTGGGAAAGTGTGAGGAAAAGCAAGACCAGTGGCTGGAGCGCAGTAAACTAGGTGCAGAGCGATAGCAGGCCAAGAGCCATGGGAGCTGCAGTTGAAGGGGTCAGCAGGGCCCAGGTCACTCCCTAGGGTCAGAGGCCACAGTAACAAGTATCCAGGGGGAGTGTTGAGTTTATTTTACGTGTAATGGGAAGCCATGGAAGGTTTTAACCACGCAACTGACATGATCTGATATGCATTATAACAAGATGTGTGGAAATGAGGGGTATTAGGTATGTGTGGAAGCAGGTTGTTGTGAGTTGAATTGTGTCCCCCCAAAAAGATGTGTAGAAGTTCTAACCTCCAGCAATGGTATCTGCGACTATATTTTAAAAGCAGATTTTTGTAAATATAATGAAGTTATGATGAGGTCACTAGGGTGAGCCTTAATCCACTGTGTCCTTAGACAAAGAAAGAAAATTTTACACAATACACGGAGAGAATGCCAGGTAACAACGCGAGGCAGTGGAGGGAAGACGGCCATGAGCAGGTGGAGGCAGAGACTGGCCATGCTGCCAAGCCGCGGTCCACACCTGGGGTTCTCAGAGGCTGGGATTGGCAAAGAAGGATCCTTCCCTCGAGCTTTCAGAAGGAGAATGGCCAACGCTTTAATTTCGGACCCGTAGGCCCCAGAGCCGTGAGAACGTACACTTGTGTTGGTTAAGTCCCCTGTTTGTGGTGCTTCACTACAGCAGTCCTACAAACGGATGCTCAGGGAAACAGTCAGGCGGTTCTTGTAGAAGGCTGGACGAGGGAAGCAGGCTCTGGGACGGGGAGGGGTGAGAAAAGATCTGATCCCTCACATACACAGATTTTGGAAGCAGAGCTGACAGGAATTTGCTGATACATCATCCGGTTGCAAAAGAGAGGAATTAGTTGGCCAGAGGAACCCTTTTCAAGGACCTCTAAGACCAATAAGTGTTTAGAATTCCTCAATGGTTTTGGGGACTGGGGGGTAAACTCAAGACAGGGGCTACTTTGCCTCTGTTTCTGCAAAACAGCTTTATGAACCTGGTCAGGCTAGACTACATTTAGACCGAATTGAACTAGCCTTGGGTACATCACTGAGTCCTGAAGACACTCAGGTGTCACTCTGGAAAACATTTGGCCAGGGAGTAAATGAGGGTATATGAGAAGCCTCCTGGGGGTGCAGGGTGACAGACAGTGAGGGCTGCCTGCAGGAGTGCCACATTTTACTCACCCGAGGGCCACCCCTGGCTGTGATGGGGGTGTTTAATTCAAAGGAGCTCCAGGCAGATCCTGCTTCTCTGTAGCAGCCAAACACAATCAAAGCCAACACCCAAGCACCAAGAACCCTGGGAGGCCTGCGATATTAGTAGATTTTGTGTGTGTGCTCAGGGACAGTGGTGGTGGTGTAGGTGCGGAAAGGCTTCTGGGAAGGAGGACCAGGCAGAGCCTGTCAACTGTGGGGTAGTCTCTACGTGCCAGCATTCTACTACCCATCTTATAAGCATGATCTAATTTATCCCACCAGGGGTTACGGAGGGCCAGAGATTTACACAAGGACTGAGGCCCCAACAATGAAGGTAAACTATTGCCCACAAAGAATGTAGTATTGCCTCCATTTAACAGGTGAGGAAGCTGAAGCTCAGAGAAGTTTAGAAACGTGCCCAAGACTGCACAGTAGCAGCGCTGTACTTCAAACTCAGGGCTATTTGGCAGAAAGCCTCAGATCTTCCCATCATATTGTATGATGAGATCTTTCTTGCTAGTCAAAGTGCAGCCCATGGACCAGCAGCATCAGCCTTGCCTGGAAGCTTGTCCAGACTGGACACTCACAGGGCCCAGCCAGACCTACTGAGCCAGAACCTGCATTTTAACATGATCCCCAGGGGAGTCAACTCATGTTAGAGTATGAGAAGCACCACTCTGCTTAGCTTTTAAAAGGCCCTTGGTAAGTGTCCCCTCAAGAGTTCAACTGCCTTGCTTTATAGATGAGGAAACTGAGGGTCAGAGAGGATGAGTGAGTTGCCCAATGTTCCCGACCTGATGCTTCTAACAACAGTGTGGACCATCCCTGAGGATCCTGGTCAACATGCTGCTGGGAAGGCAGTCACATGATGGGAGCTGTCAACCAAGAATAACTCTGAAGTGAAAGGGAAAACACTGTCCCATCTGCTACACAGCGCAGCAGAAGGACGGCTGCAGCCTCCCAGACCCTCACCTAGACCTGCTCTAGGCTCCCTTGTAAGAGTTATACTGACTCTTCCCCTCCCCAGCTGTGAGCCCCTTGAGGGCAGGGATGTTCTCACTTCTTTCTTTGCATCTTAAATACCTGCATATATGCTGTGCACACAGTAGGTACTCAAGCCACATTTGCTGATACTGCTGATCCTGCCCAAGGAATGAGGCTCTGACAGAAGTGGTGAAGTATGCACAAAGCCTGCAGAGTTGCCTGTGGGCAGCTCCCCACCCCCATCTTCACTCTCCCATTCACCTTCTTGCAATATTTCTTTACAAAGCAATAAACTGCCTCGGCAACTCTTGGACTTTTCCAAATTCTTTAACAGGATTGCTAGCCAGTGTGCCAGTACTTTACTCTCTCGCACTGAAAACCCATTTTCTCTTCAATACCATTATTACTGCTGAAACTGCCAAGGCACTTTGGCTCTGAACTTTAATGGACTTTGGGCAGCTGAGCCCTAGAGGATCAGCAAAAATCCTTTCTGGACACCAGTGCCCAGCCTTCCCCATCCCCTAACCCTCAGGATCTTCTTCCACCTGCTGCTGGCCCCTACCCACTGCCTCCTTGCAAACTCTGCCCACCTCCAGACCACAACAGCATGATCAGCAGGCAGTGAACTACCCAGGAGGAGCTTCCACCTTGATGAGGTCTCTGTGGAGTGAAGACCAGACCAGGATGACCAAGGAGATGATGAAGCCAAGAAGATCAAAAGGCCTGGAGAGCCACAGGCCCAGCTGCCCTCTACCCTGCTGGAGTCAAGAATGACCCCAGGCTCTACCTCTGGCTGCATGCATGTAATGGCCCTCCCACCCGTGCGCCTGCATGCAGGAAGCCATGATAAGGGGCTTTTGCTCTCTGCCTATATGTCCAGCCCCATTTCTTGTTACTGCTCTTGTTGGCTGTCTCTAGAGTATTCTGGATTCTGACTTCCACTGCTGGCTAGAACTCTGGGGTTTTTTTCTGTTGCCTTCTTCCTGATCTCAGATTCTGGACTCAGCTCATTGGACTTACAGAGCTTCTACATCATTGTCTAAGTTTCTGGGCTTTCCTATAGCAACTCCTATTACTTTGGCCATTAGTTCTCCACCTTACCAACTAACTTCCCAAGTTCAAGCCCAGTGGGTTGCATAATCCATCCCTGTTCAACTTCTTGGCCAGTGATTGTGACACAGGAGGCTGCCACACATCCCCAGAGACATGCATACTTACATCACTAGCAGTCATACTTTGGGGGACAGAAAGAAAAGAACAGATACATGGTCATTCAGCTTGAGGAGCTAATAAAATAGACACACCTTGAAAAACTTGACCAGGCACAGCCATGTGTACAAAGTGATAGCACAGCCCCCACTGTTGCACCTCCATCCACTCATTTTTGACCCAACCCAGGAGACTTGACTCAGCTGCAAGGGAGGCAGCAAGCCTCTTTTCACTTTATTCTTAAGACAGATGCACAGAGATGGTCCATGATCTCTCATGATTCGAGACCTAAAATAGACTAATGAAGGCCAGTTGGATACAAACCATTAGACCAAGGTTGAGTGGCTAATGAGGTCTGACACCACAGACAGGTCAGCGGGTATGTGTGGGGACAATGTGAACCAGTCCCTGGCCACCGACAAGTGAGGCAACTGGAGTGCCACATGCAACCTGACATGGGTGAAGGACACTATGAGCTCCTCTTGACCACAGATTCAACATGCCACCCAACCCCCAGTCTAGGCAAACCTCAAAGCATGGGTGGGAATACCCATAATGGCTCACTTGATCAGAGACAGAACTGGCTGAGGAGAAGCGGGTGGAAAGGAGCACTTTAGGACATCAGCCTGTCATGATGAGGCTCAGAGGGAAGTGGAAAAGGGAGACAAATGAACTGGGAGGGCTTGGCCAAGTGAGAAATGATGGGCTGGGGCACAGGGCCAGGACAGAGTGCATCAGGATGAGAGTATTGAATGGAATGCATAAATCATGAGCAAGACACAGCCAGAGTAGTGGACAGAGAAGATATGAGATGGATTAAAGACATTGCCTGAGTGACAATCTTGGCTATGTTAATTCACTTCTCTGAGCCCCACTTCCCTCATCTGTAAATTAGGAATGATGCTGACATCTGTCACACATGCTTTCAGTGCGTCTGCTTTCAGCCACAGCTGGTGTGGAAGGTTCTCTGGGGGCTCACTCTCCAGCTAATAGCTTTGCAGGTGAGGAGCAGATCAGGTGCTCCTCAGCCTGAAGGCCTAAATCTCTGTGCCTCAGGCCCTCCTCTGAAGAAGCAGGATCCTGCTTTAGAAGTGCAGAGAAGTCTTCATCCCCATCAGCACCCTCGGTCAAAGGCAGATGGGAGCCAGTGGGCCAATGGCCTTGCTGGGGAACAATTAGTCTTCCCTGCTTGAGACAGAAGATATGGGTGGGGGTTAGGGAGTGTTCTATGTACTTCTTAGTGATCCTGGGGCATCAAACCTCTCTTGTTTATAGCAGCAATCTCCAAAACATTCTCTGGAGCGACTTCCCCTCCTCTTCCTCACTGTCCCTGCCTTCTCCCTCCTGCTTCCGGGGATGACTTTCCTATAGTCAAGCTCCAACAACATCCTTATCTCAGGCTCTACATTTTGGAGAGTCCAAACTAAGACAAATACCTTCCTAATGAGGTGGACATAAGGATGAAAGGAGAGAGTCTATGTAAAGCTCTTGGAAGAGAAAACAAAAGGACCCAAGCAGTGAGAAAGGAAAAAGCAGCACCTGTCTCCTGTGATGTAGTCTGACTCTCAGTGCTGGCCTCAGTGTTGTCAGAGCTCTTCTGATGGTCACAGCTGGGGCATGTTGTTCTCCTGATGAACAGGAACCAGCTCACGGAGCACCGGAACGGGGACATAGAGGGCCTCATGGAGCACCAGTGTGGGGACACAGAGGGCCTCATGGAGCACCGTCGTAGGCACACAGAAGGTCTCATGGGGACCCGGCATAGGCCCACAGAGGGTCTCAAAAACAACAGCATCAGGACATAAAGGATCTCACGGAACACCCATGTCAGACGCTGTCACTATGATGCTATTATAAAGTGAGATTAAAACGAGGTCACTGTACAACCTACAAAATACCACTTTTCTCTGCACCTCCCCCTCTCTCCCTCCCTCCATTACTGCTTCTTTACAATTATAGCTTTCACTTCACTCTACTCTGCCCTCTCTCTAGATAAGATTTATTGACTTCCTTGTACTTCCAATCATAGAATCGCCCCACTTCCTGACAGCATCCAATTCAAAGCAAATCCTTGACCCTCCCCCAAATAACCCAACCAAAGTCTGCATCCTATCCCAGTCCTTTCTCACCCTCTTCCCGTGACACCCCTGCCAGCAGAGATGTGCCTGAAGCCGAGGAAGGGAAGAAAGGCCAGGAGGAGGTGAGGCCAGAATACAGGTCCTGCCTCATCCCAGACCGTTTCGCACCTGCTCAGCTATTTAGCAAGCATACATTGGCACCCTTTGTGTGGAGTGTTGAGCAGCTCAGGATTGGCACTGAGTGCAGACAAACCAATCCAAAGACACAATCCTCGCCCCGGAGGTTTCTGTGACATAATGGAGAAGAGAACAAACACTTGCAGGAAGCAGTGTAGCTCAGTCCAGGTATTTGAGGGACTTGGTTTCCTGCCCCGACGGGCCCTTCACTGTCATGCATCTTTCTACTGGGCCCGGGGAAGCCACAGAGCCTTTGTGGCATTGTCTTGTTTTTAGAAAAGACACTAAACTCTACCAGTAAACATTTTTAAGAATCTCTTTTGGAAACATATTCTGGACATCTTCTAGGATATAGAACTCCTCTGATGATCAAGTTTAACATCCTCAGCGATAAGTCATGTTAGTTCATATCCTTGAGGTGCTGTGGCAAGAACGGTAGTTCGTAAGATGGAGGTGTAGGTAGACACACCGTGCTTCCTTGTACAATGAACAGAAGGACAACAACAAATTGAAAAACAAGAAACAACCAGAACTGACAGAAAAATTGAACTGTATGGAAGTCTGACAACCAAGGAGTTAAAGAAGAAACACTCACCCAGACCGGTAGGAGGGGCGGAGACTGGTAGCCAGGTGGAAAGGACCCATGATAAGGCGGCGGCTGGTGGACTGGGCAGTCCCACACCCACGTTCAGATAAACTGGGAGGAACAACTGGGGAGTGAGACAGACCGCACAACCCAGGGCCCTACCTAGCTCGGGAAAATAAATCCTCAAACCTCTGATTGAAAACACCTGTGGTGGTTGAGGTGGCAGCAGGAGAAACTCCTAGTCTCACAGGAGAGCTCGTTGGAGAGACCCACAGGGTCCTGGAACATACACAAGCCCACCCACCCGGGAATCAGTACCAGAAGGGCCCAATTTGATTGTGGGTAGCGGGGAAAGTCACTGAAAACTGACAGAGTGGAGCAAGCGGCATTGTTCCCTCTCAGACCCCTCCCCCACAAACAGTGTCACAATGCAGCGACGTGGGTTGCCTCGCCCTGGTGAACACCTAAGGCTCTGCTCCTTACTACATAACAGGAGCACCGAGACCAAATAAATAAATAAATAAATGGCCCAAATGAAAGAACAATTCAAAGCTCCAGAAAAAAATACAACTAAGCAACAAAGAGATAGCCATCCTATCAGATGCACAGTTCAAAACACTGGTTATCAGGATGCTCCAGGAACTCACTGGGGACTCAACAGCATAAAAAAGACCCAGGCAGCAATGAAGGTTGCATTATGTGAAATAAAGAAAAATCTACAGGGAACCAACAGTGACGGGAAAGAAACCAGGACTCAAATTAAGGGTTTGGAGCAGAAGGAAGAAAGAAACGATCAACCAGAACAGAATGAAGAAACAAGAATTCAAAAAAATGAGGAGAGGCTTAGGAACCTCCAGGACCACTTTAAGCATTCCAACATCTGAATCATAGGAGTGCCAGAAGGAGAAGAGGAAGACCAAGAAAGTGAAAATTTATTTGAACAAATAATGAAGGAGAACTTCCCTAATTTGGCCAAGGAAATAGACTTCCAGGGGGTCCAGGAAGATCAGAGAGTCCCAAAGAAGTTGGACCCAAGGAGGAACACACCAAGGCACATCATAATTATATTATCCGAGATTAAAGATAAGGAGAGAATCTTAAAAGCAGCAAGACAAAAGGAGACAGTAACCTACAAAGGAGTGCCCATAAGACTGTCAGCTGATTTCTCAAAAGAAACCTTATAGGCAAGAAGGGGCTGGAAAGAAGTATTCCAAGTCATGAAAGGCAAGGACCTACATCCAAGATTGCTCTATCCAGCAAAGCTATCATTTATAATAGAAGGGCAGATAAAATGTTTCCCAGATAAGATCAAGTTAAAGCAGTTCATCATCACTAAGCCCTTATTATATGAAATGTTAAAAGGACTTATCTAAGAAAAAGAAGATCAAAAATATGAACAGTAAAATGACAACAAACTCACAGCTATTAACAACCAAACCTAAACAAAACAAAACAAAAAAAAAAACTAAGCAAACAACTAGAACAGGAACAGAATCACAGAAATGGAGATCACATGGAGGGTTATCAGCAGAGGAGTGAGAAGGGGAGAGAGGGGGGAAAAGGTACAGAGAATAAGTAGCATAAATGGTAGGTAGAAGATAGACAGGGGGAGTTTAAAAATAATATAGGAAATGTAAAAGCCAAAGAACTTATATGTACGACCCATGAACATGAACTAAAGGAGGAGAATACGGGTGGGAGGGACTGTGCAGGGCAGAGGGGAATAAAGAGGGGAAATGGGACAACTGTAATAGCATAATCAATAAAATATATTTAAAAAAAAAAGAACGGCAGTTCACCTCCACGGGCTGCCTCTCAAAGAGCCATAATCCTGTCTAATCATGAAAACGGCATCAAACAACCCCAAATAGAGAGGCATTTTACAAAATACTTGATCAATAGTCCTCAAAACTGTCAAAGTCAACACAAAGAAAGTCAAAGAACTGTCACAGCTGGAAGGGGTCTAGAGGAATATGATGACTAAGTGTCATGCAGTGTCCTGGGTGGGATCCTGGAACAGAAAAAGGACATTAGGTAAAAATTAAGTAAATCTGAATAAAGTATGGACTTTAGCTAATAATAACATATCAAATATGGTTCATTAACTGTGACGAGGGCACCATAGTGGTATGTTATCAGCAGGGGACACAGGAACTCTCTGCACTGTCTTCACAACTTTTCTGTAAATCTAAAACTATTGTAACACGAAAAGTTACGATAATAATGCTAACAAACCAATAAACTTTCAGTATTGCATGTTCTGTGTACTATTTCCCTAAAGGTGCATGCTGTTCGGGTTGGTCCTTCCTGCCATCTAAAACATGGAGGTGTGCGTGTGGTGTGTGCATGTGTGCATATGTTTAAAGGGGCGATTCCTACACCCAGACTTTTTGTAAAAAGCCTACTCATGGTATGGCTGCTCAAGTGTGTACACGTGTCGGGATGCACCAGGTCGTACACTGTGAACGTGTTCCATTTACTGTCATCCATTACATCTTCATAAAGCTAAAAAAAATTAGTCCAATCTAAATTTTGATGCCAAAACAAGTAAACTAAATCACTTATGACCTCAGAATACTTTCTGAAGGAAAAATCAAACAAACAAACAAACCTTAACATCTCATGGATCTTTCCCACAAAAACCAAATTAGCCAGGTAAGAGTATGAGCCTCAAATTCCAAATTAGAAGTTTTAGCAAACCTCCATAATCTCAGTGTTCAACCATTGGAAGGACGGTTGAGAGTGAGGAGAATTTTAACTCTCTGTGCCACCGAGAGACAGAGGCTGGTGACAAAGAAGGACAAGGGGGAGGGGGTCCTGTCTCTCTTTTCCCAAAGCACTGACTCCATCTCCACAGCCTAACCAGCCTCCGACTTCGCCCAAATGTCTCCCATGGGGACTTTCTGGGCTGGGTGGTGGGTGGCCTTCTCCTGACCTTGCTCTGAGGCTTCCAGACCCTCACTGTCTACTGGTTTTATTTAAAGTCCCTCATCTTTGAGCTGTTGTCATTCAGCTACATCACCTCTTCCTGCCTTGACTGTGACCATCTACAGAGCTCCGCACATTTCCTGAGGACCTGGACATTCAAATCAGCATTATACTAATAACGAAAAGGATGATATGAATGATGCAGTCAATGGGCACCAACCACATTGCTGAGCAGTAAACAAACGACCCTACATGAAACACCTATGTTATCCTTACAAAACCCATGATGTGGACACCACCATTGTCTTTACTTCAGAGATGGTGGATGGGAGCTTAGCACCATCGTTCTGGCCGTTGTGTGTCCTATTGGTGATTTCTACACCATGGTAATCTGTTCCACCCTAACACCTCACCCCCACTCCACTTCAGTGGTCCCCTCCTTGGCCTTATCCTAGAACTTGTAATCGCTTCCAATCTCTCGAATTCTCCTTTATTTGTGTGTGTGCAATAAACATCTGTTGAATACCTACGAAGTTCCATGCTAGGGCAGGAGATGGCAGGGGCCACACAGGACAGAGGGGCTGGGGACTCTTCTGTCCACCTGTGGCAATAGCCTGTCCTTCAGCCACCTTCGAGGCTCCTTCATTCCCACTAAGCCCTCTCCTCCCCCTCCCCCTCCAGCCCCGGAAATTCAGTTTCTCCAAGTGTGACCCCTACTCTACGTGGAATCACCGGGAGTGGTGGTAAAAGGTGACCCATGGGCTCTGCCCCAGGAAACTGAGTTAGAAATTCAAGTCCAACTAGTCCTTAGGTGTGGCTGAAATTCCTCACCTCTTTTTAATATTTTAATAAAGTTCCATAAACTAATATTTTATATTAAAAATTCAAATGATATCGAGTAAATAAAATAAGATGAATGTCAGCCTTTATTCCCACTGAATTCCTGCTCGGAGTAAACAGTCTGGGTTTCTTTTTTTCTTTTTTCTTTTCCTTTTTTTTTTTTTTTTTTGCATGTACAAACACACGGGGTCTTCTTCATACAAGTAATCACTTGGAATTAACTAAGCACAAGAAAGCTATTTAACTGAGTGGTTCCTTTATTTCCCTGCACCTTTAACTGAATTTTCAAGGTTCCTGTATCTTTTCCCTCCCTTAATTATTTGAAAATTGTACAATTTTATTTCTATTTATCTCATGTTACACTTAAATTTTGACAGACATATGTAAGCATATTTTTCCTGCCAATATTGAGAATTAATTAGCATCCATAACATCTACACTCAAACAAGGTAACACTGTTATCAAAACTTTGTCTCATACCCCCTTTAAAAAATGCTTATTGTGGAGAATTCCCAGTACAGACAAGAGTGGGCCAAACGGTAGAATGAATTCCTCTGTGCACCTCATCAGCTTGAACATGAGGAGCATGTGCCAGCTCAGTCGATCCGATTTCACCTGTATCTCCACCTACTTGCCCCGCCTATGATGTTGCAGCATATCCCACATATCATATTATCTCATCTGTAAATTTTTCAATCTCTATCTCAAAAAGTCTATGTCTCCTTTTTTACATAGAACTACAATATCAGTATCACACCTAAAGCAGGTGAATAATATTACCAAATATCTCATAGATATCCAGAATTCCAATTGTCTCGTAAATGTCGCTATTTTTTTCTACAGCTTGTTTGAATTGGAATCCAAATAAAGTCCACAGTTTAAATATTGCAATTGGTTGATATGTGTTTATAATCTCATTTAAAAAAATGTTTTTAGCATTTTAAGAAAGATTTTATTTATTGATTTTTAGAGAGAGGGGGAGGGAGGGAGTAAAAGAGAGAGAAACATTGGTGTGAGAGAGAAGTATCTATTGGCTACCTCTCACACACGCCCCAACCAGGGACCAAACCTGCACCCCAGGCACGTGCCCTGCCTGGGACCGGCGACCTTTCATTTTGCCGGACAACACACAACCAACTGAGTCACATCAGTCAGGGCTATAATCTCTTTTAGTCTATAAATTGCCTTCCATTTTTTTTCTTACAATTAATTTGTTGAGAAAAACAGATTTTCCTATAGTTTTCCAACTGGATTTTGCTGATGGCATTCTATGGGTGTTGTTTAACAAGTTCTTCCTTTTCCTGCATGGGTATTCAGATCTATAGGCTTGATCAGATTCAGGCTAGATATTTCGGGCAAGAATGCTTGGTAGATGGTAGTGTGTGCTTCCCTCCAGAGGTACATAATTGTCTGGTTGTTTCTGTTTTTGTCATGTTCATAGCTAACAATGCTCCCAGATCCCAAATTGTAATATTCAAAATCCACTAATTCACTATTCTTTATTTATTTGTTAGCCAAAATACTTCTATAAAAGTAAACTTCTTTTTGTCTTTGCTTTACCCTGTGGTACAGTGAGTAAAGAGAAGGCAGGATAAAGGCTTAGTTCTTTCCGTTTATTTACACTTTTCAAAATAATGGCTTGGTTTCCCAGCATCTTCCAATGGCAACCAATTAGATTTACTTTCGTTATCATTGCTGATTAATATTATTATACGCTCATGTACTTACACATAATTGATGTGCTTCCATCTGCTGTAGTCATCATCCTCAGACTGTCCAACCTTTGGCCAGGTGGAACCTGTCCAGGTTTGCTGGGCAGTGCTGGCTGGGTGAAGACAACATCGTATTTTAATGGTTAGCATTTTAAGAAAGCTGGTAAATATACAGGTTTAAAATCCACATGGAATTTTTTTTGCCCTGTCAAAAGATTTTATTTGCACAAGTCTTGGAGAATGAGAAGCGTAGAAAGCAGACCATAGTCCTCTGTGGAGGACACACAGGCTCTTGATCACTATTACAAGTAAACGTGCTTACACCTCCTCTTGGGCACAGACCCCGTCTCCGATTCCAGCAGAACAGCTGGTGCTGGGCTTGGCCACGCGTTCACCCATCGTCCAGTATCCATTCTTTTCACCCAACCACGTAGGGTCCCAGGTGTGATGTTTTATTATTTATTTTTCCCTAACTATTTCTTATTGATGTATAATTTACATATGTTAAAATGCACAGGTCTAATTGCATAAGCTGATGGGTTTTGACAAATGCACATCTCATGTATCCGTCACCCCGACAAGAAATGGAACATTTCCATCCCGAAGAGAGTTTCTCATGCCTCTTTCTAGGCAATCCCAAACACCCACCCAGACATGCCCACTGAATTGTTTTCTATCACCACAGCTTAGCTTTGTTTGGTTCAGATTTCACATGAATGGACTCAAACAGAATAAACTCCTCAGTGTCAGACTTCTTTTCCACAACATGATGATTTTGAAATTTATCTAAGTTGCATGAGTAGTTCATTTGTTTTTAAGGCTGAGGAGCACACCACAATTTGTTAATCCTTCCACCAGTTGGTAGACATTTGGGTGGTTTCCCGTGTTTGCCTGTAAGTGAAGCAACTATAAACACTCATGTAGAAGTCTTCTCGGAGACATATGTTTTCATTCCTTCTGGGTTTGATAGGAGTTATATTGTAAGTATATGCTTAAGTTTAGGACAAACTACCAAACGGATGTACAAAGTCATCGTACCATTTTACATGCCTGCCCACCATGTTCCAGTTGCTCCACATCCTTGGCAGCACTCGGTGATACCGCCTATAGTGCCTGCTTCTGCAATCTGGGACCTCTCACTGCAATTTTAATCTGCATTTCCCTAAAGACTTAATGACGTTGAATATTTTCATGCACTCACGGGTTGATCTTATATCTCCTTTTGTGAGGTGTCTGTTCATGCCTTTTGATCCTTTGTTATTGGGTTGTTTATCTTTTTATCACTGATTTGTGGAAATTCTTTCTATATTCTGGGTCTCCCCTACTGGATATACGTATTACGAATATTTTCTCATAATCAATGGCTTGCCATTTCATTTCCTTAGATTTTGTTTTTAATTGTATTTTTCACTTCATTTCTACGCTCCAGGATCTTTTCTCAATTGCTCACCCAAGCTCATAATAGGATATATTATTTATTGAGCACCTTACTCTGCTGAGCTCTCTGGGCTCACTGACTTCCCCTCCTGCCCACCACGGTTCTGGGAGGCAAATAACATCCACGACATTGAATCTCTAGGGAAACTGAAGTTGAACAGCCTTCCAATATCGCCAAGCCAGTGAGTAGCAGGGAGGCCTCAGAGCAATGGCGTTCAATGCTGGCTGCACATTTGAGTCATTGGGTGCAGGTGATGCCAATGCCCCAGGTGCAGACTCAGGGATTTTGAATTATTTGGTCTGGGAAGAAGTTCAGACATGGGTTTTTAAAAATGCTTCCCAAGTGACTCTACTGTTCAGAATCTCTGACTCAAAACGTGCTCTGTTTCCTGCTGCTACTGGAGATTGCCCTGCCCGCCAGTGCAGAAAGAGTTAAGTGACAGGCTGTCGTGGGGAGCCATCTCTCTGCTTCATTTACAGGCTGCGTGAAGAGTGTGCATGCCTGGCTGAGGCAGTTTTTGCTGTGCAGACTGCAGATGATTTGGGTTTTAATTTAAGGAGCTCTTTAAAATCTGTTCTCTCCTCCACCCCCTCCTTCCCAGGAGACAGCATATTCAGACACCAGTGCACAAAACCAGGTCCAATTTGGAAGGCTGCAGGAGTCTGGGGAACCATCCAACGTGTCCTTGCAGACAGGCAGTCACAACTCGGAAATGACGATTGCACCGGGGTTTCAATGTTGCAGGCAAATCGACAGTTTTCAACTGGCTGTCATTTAATGAGGCTTCCCCACCTCTCCAAGGAAAGCGGGTACCTAGTGGGGGAGGGGCCCAGCTTTTCCTTTCAGTATTCCACTGATGTGCTTTGGCTTTCAGAAGCTGAGCTGGGATTCCTGAAAAGCCAACATCTTTATCAACTGGGAAAGAAAGGAGAGAAACTCAGGGAGAAAGAGTTTTCTCTAAAACCAGACCCTTCTTGATTTTTCTCCCTGTGATACAGCTCGTAGCAACGAGCCCAGAAAATCCTTATTTGTTCTGGAATCAGAACCCTGGTGTCACTCAGTTGATGATGAGGGAGAGGAGAAATGTCATGTAATTCTTCTGTGGAGCTTTGGAAATTACCATCATAGCTTGGTTGTCAAAAACACACAGAGTGTGTGAAACAATATTGGATATCTGCTCCTGGCCAGTAAGCCTTCACAGAGAGAATATCTCAGACTGGCTGGGGGAAACAAAATGACTCACAGACTCTCTCCCCAGAAAGCTCAGGCGCCATGCTTTGCAAAACAAGGATGCCCGAGTTTCAGGAGAGGAGACGAGGGTCACGGCCACCTCAGGTGATAGCTGATGCCTGGAGCACGACATCCAGAGCACTGGTTTCCCACGTGTGGTCCCAGGGCCCATGGCGCTGAGATTCACGGGTCCCCTCTCAGAACTACTGAGTCAGACACTCTGGGGGTGGGGTCTAGCGACCTGTGCTTAACAAGCCCTCCAGTGATTCTGATGCACCTTGAAGTCTGAGACCCATTCACTAGCCCAGACTCTTGAGAATCTTGGAAAACTTGAGCCCTCCTGAATGACAGGCAGGAGGCAGGTGAGGAAGGGGCCTGCTTCAGGCCTTTGTGGTCATTTCCTCCATAGTAGAATGGGTGGGAGCTGGGCTGGAAGGGTGAAGGTGAGAACAGCCAGAAGCAGAAGCGCAGCAGCTGAGGAGACAGAGAAGCAGCTTCTCCACCTTCACACGGTGGCTCCAGGCAGCTGGGGCCACTTTTCTGCAGGTGCTCCCTGTGGAAGGAGGGAGGGTGCCTTCCAGGGCAATCCAAAGCAGCTGCATCAATAGGCTCCTGCCCTCTGCTTGAGGGGCACCAGGTCTGCAAACATATCTGGGAGGGATCCAGGATGGGCTGGAATTAGGGACACAGGACAGTGGGAGGGACAATCTCAGGAACAACAGTCTCTTCAGCCCATAGATACAGGGGCCTCCTCTGGCCCACTCAGGGCAGTCTGGACACACCCCTTACTGGCTGCTGTCTGTCACCTGCACACCTGGCTATGGAAATAGGAGCTTAACCAAACAGGAGTGTCATGCTCAGGACAAAGAAGAGACCAGAAGGAGATTGCCAGAGCTGGGGAAGGGGGGGAAGTTAATGAAAGAAAAGATAAGCCCAGAACAGAGTGGTTGAAGGGAACCTGGGATTTGTTTTAATTGGGTGTTATAAAATATGCAGACATGGCAATGATGGTCGTGAAGAAAGAATTGTATAATAATACACTCACAGTTCCCTAGGAGACCTGCTGTGCCAGGCAGGGAGGCCCCACCCAGAAGGCCTGGAGCATCGGAGGCAGGGGGAGTGAGGAGAAAACGTGGACAAGAGCCTTTACGATGGTTTCCACGAGAAGGAGAGTAGAGGCAGGCTTGGGATTTGTTGGTTTGAATCATTTTGGCAGGCTCTGGGCCACAGGGTTACTCCTAGTTGGCTGGTTGTCACAAGCGCATGTTTCATGACATATCTTTCCTATAAGTCAGCTGGGAGAGTGCTTGACTAGCTGCCTCCGGAAGAACCCAGCACCAAGGAGCAGTCAGAAGTCACACAGAGTAACTTGCTTTCCACTCAGCCTTTACTGAACGTAGGTTCACTCAAGATGGGACATCAGCACACACTGATATCCTAGTCACACTCTAACGATGTTGGAGGAATATAACACACACAGCAATCAATGAGGGATAACAAACCCAAGTCCCAGAGTCTCAGCCAACGGGTCCAGGAGACAGCACGGTGGGCCAGAGAGAGCCATCACCATCTTGCAAGGAAGAGCCAGTTTCACAGGTTGGAAAGGGCATAGTCTTGATGCAGTGGAGCAGAGCCTTTGGTGGCTGATGCCAAGGGAGACCAGTGTGGCATGGAGCAGCACTCTGGTGTGTGGAGCTCAGCTGTCTCAGCAGTGGTCTGGAAGCTGCCTCAGTTATACCTTGAGGGTGGTGCCCTCCACCCTTCTGGATTTCTTGATAAGTATCATGGCACCCCTGATGGTGAGTGGGGAATTTCCCCAGGAGCCTATCTGTGGGTGGTCCCTCTCTGCAGACGCTGCTGTTCTGGCCATGTGTGCAAATATTTTAGGTGTGCCTCCTTGCCAGATGCATCTGGCATGACTTAGATAGTTTCCTTCTTGAACCAAAGTGTCATGGCTGACTGGCAACGATCTTGGCTGACATGAGTGATGCCATCTTGTTTTATATACTTTAGCATATCTTGACCATACCAATGCATTTTATTTGTCCTACTCTCCACACTGGTACCTGGCCCTGGGGTGACTAGGGCAGGGAGATAGTGGCCCCGAGTGTGAGAGCCCCACGGAGGAGACGGCGGGAAGTGGGTTCTGCGTTGGTTACCTTGTGTTTGACAGGCACGCTTGCAGCAAGTTGTTTGCTAGCCCCGGGAACTGGGAGGGGCAGTCCCTCCAGGGTCGGAGCATCAGAATACAGAAATTAAAAGACATGACTAATACACAGGGAAAATGAAGTAAGATCCAGAAAGTTGGCCTACTTAATCAAACCTACCATTTTTTCCCTAATCATCTACACCTGTGCTGTCCAGCCCAGTAACCCCTAGGTACCTGTGGCTATGGAGCACTGGAAATGGGGCCAGTGTTCCTGAGGAATTGAATTTTATTTGTATTTAATTTTTATTAGTTAAACATTAAAAACTGAAGCAGCACAAAATAGTCTTCCATTAAATGAATTTAATAACAGTGTAAAATATCTAATTATTTTAATATTGATTACATGTTGAAATTAAAATATTTAGAATATATTGGGTTAAATAAAACGTATTATTAAAATTAATCCCACCTATGTGTTTTTATATTTTTAAGTGTAGCTACTAGGAAATTTTCCACTATAGACATGGCTTGCATTACATTTTATTAGACGTTGCTAGCCCATAGACTTATCAGTGACTGGTAGCAAAATCCTAAAACAACATAAAATGGTGGTTTGCCCTGAGAGGTGGGCACTAACAAAGCAAATACAGAGTGTGCCTTCCTTCCTGTTGAGGTTGGCATATGCTCTCCAGGATCTAGGAGAAAGGGGTAGGGTAGGCAGGATGTGGGCAAGGCTAAAAAAACCCCAAAACTCATGCTTAAGCAATTTCTTGAGAGAGAGAGAAGTCTACCTTAGATCCTGCAGCCCAGCAATGGCCCTAAGGCCCAGCAGCGATCTGCATTTCCTGGCGGCCACAGTCCACGAGAGCTGCCAAAGCCTACCTGAGACCCCCCAGGTCCCCTTCCTTGCCCCAGACTGACCACTCCCAGGACGGCCAGGTCTGGCGGAGATAGGAAACAGCAAAGAACAGCAAGTGAAGGGACCAGGTTGAGGATTGCGCGTGGCCCAAAGCCCATCATGCAAAGTGCCTGCTACCACTCAGCCTTTACCCTGGGTGCTCTTGTCTAGCTGCCAGCGCTGGGAAGTGTGCATGACTCAACAGATATCCTCAAGGTTAGACTTTGGGGCATTGTGGTCATAAATCAGTACAAGAGGTTTCTTGGCACTGGATCCAAGAGTCCTGGTCCTGTGTCAGCAGCAAGAAAGCATCTCAACTAATTGGGAGGGTGTGGGGGGAATGGAGGAGGGCAGGGTGAGGGATGGGGGGCAAAAGGCCAATGCTTCCTGAACCAAGGACAAAAGCAAAGCTGCTCCCAGGCTCACTGATGGGAAACCCTGCTGGTCTGACCAGGGCAGGGGTGGGGACCGCGTGTGAAAGGCTGACCTGGCAGAGCTCCAGGAGACAGGGTACCCCAGCCAGCAGCACTCCGCACCCACACACTTTTGACAAGGGGGTGAGGAGCACTGGCCTCCATGCAAATGTCATCTGAAATTTTGGGTCACATCTTCTAGTGAGTTAGGGGTGGGATCCTTTAGTGCAGGGCTCTCTTAAGATGGACGAGAGAACTCCAGATGTCCAGAAAAGGACCATCTTGAAAAAGCGGACAGCTTTCTCTTTCCCATTGGAAGAAGTAATCCGATTCAATCCCACAAGTTACTGTGTGTGCCAGGCACTGATGTATGAGCACGGAGAGCTCAGAGGCAGAGCAGGACACTGTGCAAGTGCTGTGACAGGAGGGAACGAGGAAGAAGGCTCGTCGGAGAAGGCCTTCTCCAAAAATATACACACAAAAATGCATGAAAAAGGAATCAAAATGGTATCCTGCAAAACATCAACTGAGCACCAAAGAAGGCAGTGATGGATAAAATGGAGGGAAAAGGTATGACATACAGAAGACAAAGAGAAAAATGGCAGAAGTTAGATCTTCCTTATTAGTGATCACATTAAATGTAAATGGGAGAAGCTCTCCAGTCAGAAGGCAGATATTGGGAACTGATTAAAAACAAATGACCCAACTACATGCTTATCCATAAGAGACTCACTTTAGACCCAAATACACACGTCGGTTGAAAGCGAAAGGCCAAAATAATTCTCAGCAAACGGCCACCAAAACAGTGATGGCTTGGCTACATCAGAAATGTGAGAAAAATGTTAGATAGTATCACGAAGAAGCAGACTTTAAGTCAAAAGCTGGCACAAGAAACAAAGGAGGACACATACTAAGAAGGTCAACTCATTTAAAAAATATTGAATTATAAACACAAACACATCAAACAAGAGAGTCCCCAAATATATAAAGCAAACATGGACAGAACTGGTGGAGGAAACAGACACCTTTATGATTGTCGCGGGAGATTGCAATGCCCCACTTTCAACAGTGGCTAGAACACTGAGGGAGAGATTCACAAGAGAAGAGAGGACTTTAACACACTATAAACCGACCAGACTAACAGACATCGACAGAACACTCTCCCCTCAAAAGCAGAGATACACTTTTTTTTCCCCAAGTGCACATGGAACATTCACCAGGATAGACCATAAGTTAAGCCACAAAACAAGTTTCAATAAATTTAAAAACACTGAAATTATACAAAGTGTCTTGCAGATTACAATAGAATGAAACTAGCAATCAACAACAGAAAGAAAACTGGAAAATGAACAAGTATGTGGAAATTAAACAACACACTTGTGAATAATCAAATGGGTCAAAAAGAAATCACAAAGTAATCTAGAAAATACTTTGAGATTAATGAAAACAAAAATACAATACACCTAAACTTATGGATATAGCAAAAGCAGTGCTCAGAGGGAAATTTATAACAGTAAATAACTACATTTAAAAAAGAATAAAGATCTCAAATCAATAACCTAACTTTACATTTTAAGGAAGTACAAGAAGAAGATCAAATTAAACCCAAAGCTAGGAAGAGTAGAAAATAAAGATGTGAATAAAGATAAATGAAATGCAGACTAGAAAAATGATAGAATCAATGAAACCAAAAGTTGATTCTTTAAAAAGATCAGCAAAATTGAAAAACTTTTAGCTAGACTGACAAAGAATAAAAGAGAGAAGATACACAAAAATTAGTAAATTATAAGGGTATTAAAATTCAATGTAAAAAGGCAAACAACCCATTTAAAAGATGAATAGAGAACATGAATAGACATTTCAGATATAGAATTGCCAAAACGCGCATGGAAACATGCTCCATTTCATTAGTCATCAGGGAAATGCAAATCAAAACAATGAGACACCACTTCACAAACACTAGGATGGCTGTAATTAAAAAGAGAAAAGCAGTAAGTGTCAGCAGTTACTTGGAGAAGTTGGAACTCATGTATGTCGCTGGTGCAGATGCAAAATGGCTCAGCCGCTGCGAAGAGCAGTTTTGTGCGTCCTCGAAAAGTGAAATATAGAGTTACCATATGACCCAGTAATTTCACTCCTAATTAAACACTCAGAGACATTGGAAATAGGTACTTAAGTTACTACATGTACACACGTGTTCACAGCAGCATTATTCACAATGGCCTGAAGTGGGAAAAACCCAAAAGAGACACATCAATGAAAGAATGGATAAAGGCGTTGTGGTATATACAGACAATGCAATATTATGCAGCCATAAAAAATAACAAAGCACTAGTAGTGCATATCCACAACATAAATAAACCTTGAAAACATTATGGTAAGTGAAATGCACCAGACACTAAAGGTTGCATATGTTCCCATTATTAGGGAATATGGGCGGTAGGTAAAGCCATAGAGACAGAGAGCCTGATGGCTGCCAGAGGCTGCAGGGAGCAGGAGGCGGTGAGTAACGGCTTAAGGGTCGTGGGGTTTTCCTTCAGGGTGTTGGAATGTTTTTCAGCCAGGTAGAGATGGTAATTACACAACACTGAATTGTATAGTAAATATCACTGAACTGTTCACACTAAAATGGTTGATTTGATGTTATGTGAATGTTATCTCAAAAAAAATGTGTATTTGTAAAATTTAGGCAGTAAGAAAGAAAAGGCCCTGCCTTAATATCAGATGAGATGGCATTTAGACCCCAAATCACCTAATATGACAAGGGAAGATAATTCTAAATAAGATGACTTAAATTTGATACTGAAAAATAAAATAGAAAAGAATAGGCAGAATAACTAAAAAAAGGAAAGCCATGATTGGAGACTATCTCTCTGATATTTAAAATACTATAACCCTGGCTGGTGTGGCTCAGTGGGTTGGTTGTCATCCCAGAAACCAAAAGGTCACTGGATTGGTTCCTGGTCAGGGCACCTGCCTGGGTTGCTGGCCAGGCCTCCAGCTGAGGGAGTGCAAGACGCAACCAATCAATTTTTCTCTTGCACAATGATGTTTCTCTCCCTCTCTTTCTCCCTTCCTTCCCCTTTCTCTAAGAATAAACAAATATAATGTATATACATACATATATACATACATGAATTAATTAAAATAAAATACTATAAGTCCCAAGAATTAAAACAATAAGTTGATAACACCAACAGAACAGAAGAAAAAAAAACAGAAATAGGCCCAAATATATATAAGAATTTAGAATATGATAAAGGCAAGACATCATCAATGAAGGGAAGAATGGACTTACTAACAAAAGTTGAGTACAACTTTGGATAAAGATAAACTTGAACCTATATTTCATCATTTGCCAGGATAAACTGCAAATAGGTCAATGTTTAAATATAAAAAAATGAAACGCTACAAGTCTTAGAAGATAACAAGGGGGTAAACACTTTACAACTTCTGAGTGGGAAAAGCCTTTTTAACCACAACTCAACAACCACGGCATTAAAAATTGATATATTTGACTATATACATTTTTTAAAAACTTATGTGTTGAAAATATATTAAGCAAAGTCATAAGACATATACTTGCTATTCTTACCGTAGAGAAAGTGCTAATTTTTCTGTTTTATAAAGTGTTCCTAGAAATTAAGTAAAGGACCAATAATCCAATTTAAGAAATTGGTGAAGGAACATAAAAGTGCCGCTTAAGTTTACGAAAAGACAGATACTCAATCTCTTTCATTATGACTCTAAATTAAACCTACACTAAAGTACCATTTTCACCACTCAGATTGACAACAATCCCAAAGTTTAAAAACACACTATTGGTGAGGCTGGGTGGGAACGGATGCTCAAATATGACTGTGAGATCGTAGAACCCCACACCCTCCAGAACGCTGTGAAAGCCTACTCAGACCGCAAATAGCCTCTGACTCATTACTTCCACTTGGGGAACCGACGCACGGATGGACCTGGGCACACAGGAAGTGACACACGTACCACTTGTTCACAGAGCTTGTGTGGACCAACAATGGGCCGCTGGCCAAGTCTGGCCTGCTACCGCTTCTTTATACAGAGCGTAAGCTCAGAATAAGTTTTACATTTTTAAGTGGTCAAAAAAATCCAAATAAAAATAATATTTTTATCACACATCAAAATTATATAAAAGCTACATTTCAGCATCCATGCAGCTTTAAATTTCAACAATAAAAATTTTGCAGAAAATTTTCTCTTGTGTTAAATAAGTATCAACATAATAATAACCTTAACTTCTCCTATTGGCTCAAGGAGACTAACGTACGTATTTGCTATCTGGCCCTTTACAGAGAAGTTTGCCACCGCCTACATCACAGCACTGTTTACAGAAACAAAAAATGGGCAAAACCCAAATGTTCGGCAACTTGGACAAAATTACCAATGGTATATTTCCAAAATGGAATTCTGTGCAGCTGTAAAAAAATTCTCATTGCAATGACAAAGATTTCTCAAATATTCTTTTAAATAAAAAAGGCGCAAAATACAGTATGTAGTTTGCTCCATTTTGTGTAAGAAAGAAGGAAAATAACAGTATGAGCAGATGACCTGAACAGAAATTTTTCCCAAGAAGACATACGAATGGACAACAGATATATGAAAAGATGCCCAACTTCACTGGCTATGAGGGAAATGCAAATCAAAACTACAGTGAGATACCACCTCACACCTGTTAGAATGGCTATTATCAACAAGACAGGTGATAACAAGTGTTGGAGAGGATGTGGAGGAAAGGGACCCACATTCACTGCTGGTGGGATGTAAACTGGTACAGCCACTCTGGAAAACGGTACAGACAGACAGTTCTCAAAAAATTAAGAATAAAGCTACCATATGACCCAGCCATCCTTGTTCTGAAGAATTTGAAAACATTGTTTGTAAAGATATATGGGCCCCTCTGTTGCAGAATTATTCATGGTGGCCAAGACATGGAAATAGCCCAAGTGTCTTTCAGCAGATGACCCGTCACACACTGGGTGTGGCACATGTGCCCAGTAAAACACTACCCAGCCACAGAAAGGGGGAATGCTGCCATTTGCAACAACATGGATGGACCTTGAGAAAATCATTCTAAGCAAAATAAGTCAGACAGAAAAGAACAAGAATCATATGATTCCACTCATACGTGGGATATAAAACAGAAAGCCACAGATGAGCAAGCAAACAAAAATCTCGTTGACACCGACAACCCGGTGCACTAGAGAGATGACATATAATATTGTACACTTGAAACTCACGCAATATTAATAACCAATGACACCCCAGTAAGTTTAATAATAATAAAAAAGAATGAGTATTTTTGTGGGGGGTTTTCACTGTATTTGCATTGAGAAACACCGTGAAGACAAAGCAGAAACTAATAAATACGGAAACATGGCTATCTGTAGAGGTGGGCAAGGACAGGCATGGGAGACCCCATAGTGCAATGTTTTAGTTGCTCAGTCCCTGCACCTAAGAACACCATCTGGTATATGACAGGTCTTCAATGAATATTTATTGAATGAGTGAATGAGTGAATGAACAAATGAATGAATGAGACATTCTGTATGGTCTTAGAGTGCAGAGCTTGGACCAGTGGGAGGAATTAGATGGGGACTGCAGCTCAGCACCAGAGAGATCTAATACATCAGTCAAAGCAGGAACAAACTGCACTGGGAGGCGGAAGGTCCCAAAGGCTCACTTGTTAGTATGTTGATTTCTAAACCTGAATATAGTACATTTTTTTGAGGGGGGACAGTGAGGCAGGAAAAGCAGATTCCTAGGACTCGTTTTATTTTCTTGTTGATTTTTTTTATTGTTTATACTGTTACAATTGTTCTTGCTTTTTCTCCCTTTCCCCACCTCCATGCAACCCCTCCTGCTCCCCTTTCCAAGTCAGTCCGCATGTTGCCGTCCCTGTCCACGCGTTGTGCATAAGTGTTCTTTGGTTAACCCCTTCACCGTCTTTCGTCTTGCCCCTCCCTCGTCTCCAGCAGCTGTCAGTCTGTGCCATGTATCTATGTTCTGTGTCTATTTTGTTCCGTTAGTTTATTGTGTTCTTTAGATTCCACATATAAGTGAGATCACGTGTTCTTTTTCTTTCACTGACTGACTTATTTAACTTAGGTCCAGCCATGCTGTTGCAAAATGTAAGAGGTTTTTCTTTCTTACTGCTGCACACTGGTCCACTGTGTAGATGTACCACAGCTTTTTTATCCACTCAGCTAACTGATGGGCACCCAGACTGTTTCCAGATCTTGGCTCTTGTGAATAGTGCTGCTATGAACGTAGGGGTGCATATGTTTTATTGTATTGGTGTTTCAGGATCCTTAGGATTTATTCCCAGAAGCACAAATGCTGGGTCGAAAGGGAGTCCCATTTTTAATTTTGGGGGGATACTCCATACTGTTTTTCATAGTGGCTGCACCAGCCTGCATTCCCACCAACAGTGCACTAGGGTTCCCTTTTCTCCACATCCTTGGCAACACTTGTTTGTTGATTTATTGGTGGTAGCCATTCTGTCAGGTGTAAGGTAATATCTCATTGTGGCTTTAATTTGCATTTCTCTGATGATTAGTGCTGCTGAGCAGTTTTTAATATCTCTGTGGGCCACCTGTATGTCCTCTTCGGAGAAGTGTCTATTTAGCTCTTTTGCTCATTTCTTAATTGGGCTGTTTGTCTTCCTGGTGTTGAGTTGTATTAGCTCTTTGTATATTTTAGAGATTAAACCCTTGTTAGACACATTACCATTGGCAAATAGGTTCTTCTGTACAGTAGG
>VMDR010004150.1:0-63241 GCA_007922815.1 Macrotus californicus
GCAGTCATGTTATCATCACAGTATCTGCCAATAAAGATGGTTTATTTCTTTTCAATCTTTATATCTTTTATTTCTTTTCCCCTTTTTTTACTTGCTTAGACATCTAGTACAAAATGTTGACTAGAAATGATGATATCAAACATTTCTTGTCTTCTTAATCTGAAAAAATATTAGATCTTAAATAATTCATTGAATGAGCTTAACAGCTGACTGCAAGCAGAAGAAGAAAGGATCAGAGTCTCCAGAACAAGTCAAAAATGATCAATACTGAAGCAGAACGCAGTGTAAGAAGTATGGGAGTGAATATTAAACTGTCTTACATGTTTAATTGTCACACATGAATGACAAGAAGGAGAGAGTAGGGCAGAAGAAAAGAAGGGCTGAGACTTTTCCAACATTAATTAAAGATATCCACTAAAAGTTTCTAGAAGCTCCATGTTCCCTATGTAGGATGAACACAGAGAAAACCATACCTAGGCATAACACAAAGTGTTGAAATGTAAAAATCATGAAGTAATTAAAAAACCTACGTTTCTTTGTTGGCTTCCTATTTGGGTGAGGTTTTAGAACCTTGACAAAGTCATGGTGATTTTTAAGTTTCTTTGGCAGTATGAGATCCCTGTCTCCCAACGATCTGTGAGAAATCTTCAGGATTTGTGTTTTTTTTTTTTAAAAAGTAAAAGATACGGGAAACAAGTATTTGTTGATAATCTTCTGTGTGCCCGCCACTGTGCTCAGCTTCCCGGCTCATCTCATTTCATCACATTTAATTAGGATCTCAGGTCCATTTCAGAAGGATGCAAGGAGCAGGGCGTAGGACTCCTAGCTCTGGATACTTAAACTTACTTAAAGTGCATCGTGGTGACACCTCAGATAAGTCCAGACCTCTTTTTACCTTGCCTGATCAAATATTCACCCCAGAACACTGTAGGCTGGAGTGAGCCATGTGAGAGCTGAAGAGAATCAACTATTCAGGTGGTGAAAATGTGTGAATGCAGCTGGCAGATGAAGTTCCAGTACGATGAATTCCCAGCTTGTCCTTGTGGCTTCAGGCCACAGCTGACAGGCCTGGCTGGTCATTGGCTTTCCATTTCTGGCATTGATAGGACGGAAAATTCTTAGTGTGACAGATACTTAAAAGCTGCCCCTGTTATAGTGGATACAAACAGCGCTGGAGGGTCCTTTTTGCATAGAGATGTAATCAATATGGTCTAGAGTTCTTGACCCGGACCTGTAATTATCTGGATGTTATAAAGGTAGCTTGTTGTTACAGAAAATGCTTATATTCAGAACTTGGGGGCTAAGTTGTGAATGGAGAGAAGAAAAATAGATGCTTTGTCCTTCTACACTTGATGGTATTTTGAAGGCTAACATAATGATCACAGAACAGGGTATTCTTACAGGATTAGAACATTGAATCTTTAGGATTTGGGGTGCTGAAGCCTACATCTCACCTCTGGTGCTATCCTGAGACCATGTAAAAGTTGTGAGGTTAATGTTATGTAGCTTGTGGCTGGGATTTTTGAATACTAAAATTGAATTTTTTCATTGATTTAAATACTTGGATTTGAAGTGCAGCTTAAATAATAACACATTTGAGTTTGGTCTTTTCCGGCAGCTACATATATGCTGGGAAGAGAAATAGTGTAAGCAGATATCAAGGGCATTCATGATCCAGGGGCAAGAGTGAATTGAAGGAGACAACGCTGGTAGCAAATCTTAAGTCAGTATCTTTACCAGCGCATTGAAGTATGTTTTGACTGAGATTAATTTCCACCTGAAAATAGAAAACATACAGACATAAAGTGATTTAACAGTAGATGTGGATCCTGGTTCCTGTACCAGTTCTTGGCTTAAGATACCTCTGGAGGGCCATGTGGTTGGATGACCCTAGGGAGGGCACTCTGATAAAGAGGGAGAAAGTAGTGCCTCATGGTAGAGGGCTTTTTGAGAACAAGGGCTGTCTTTGTATTTCCACATGCCTGGTACTGTGCCTCCCGCAGAGCGGTGGTCAGTATTTGTTGCATTGTTGATTTCTCATAAAAAATAAGACTTTAAATATACCATAAAGTGGTGAAAATGTAATAATGCTGCATGTTTATATCTCCATTCCCTCACTTAAACCTAGAAAACGTAGTCCTCACCTGGAGTCTTTAATAGGGTGGCCCTGAGGTCCATGGTCACAATTCCTTTGTTCGGGCCCTTGGTAAACGGTGATGAGTTGAAATATTTTGCAGAGCATTTCAAATGATCTTTTATGTTAATTTTAAAAAGCATTCTTACTTTGAAGTAGTATTTTTCTCACCTTTGATAGCTTTCACCTAACCAGATAATAAAAATAAAGGGATTATGACCCTCAACTCCACTGTGCTTTGGTCTTATTAGGCTAGCCTGGTCACACCAGCCTAGCTTTCAGACTTAGCACTGTACGAATGTTTGGGGCTGCCTGTTAAGCCAGCCCATCTTAGTCAGGGGCCCAGGATACTGGCCTACAGAAATGTGGCCTAACTTCCATTAAGCCAAAATGTTTTGTTGAGAATCGCCACCATTTTGATAATGTCACTCACTTGAGTGACTTGAAGGCAGCCCTGTGGGACGTGGTCTTCAACCTGTCTTAATTTTTGGGTTCTAAGAATGTGGGAGAGACCACATTACTCTGTAAATGCTCAATGTGAAGATGGTAGGAAAGAGCAAAAGTTGCACTTGAAACTAATCGAACTCCTCAGTGCTCCCTTCTTTAGATAAGTTTATAGTTTTTCATGTAAAGAACGTTTGCATGATTGGGAAGGGAAAAGACTCTTTCACCGTCTGTTTTTCTCTGCCGAAAGAGGTACTTACCATATCCACAGTAATCTACGCATGGCGTTCTCTTACCAAGCTGACTTTCCCAAAGTCCGAAATTTTATAGCCGTGTCGGGCCCCAAGTCCTGTATCAGAGTGCCTAAGCCAGCGAGGCCTTGGTAACATTTTGGTATGGTGTCTGAAACTTTTCGTTCGCCTTGAAACCTGTTCCTAATTTCCCTCTTTATTCCAAATACCCCCATTGATTAAATTAATTGCTTTGCCCTCTGTTCTTAAACTTTTACTGTTGTGTTTATCACCTCATATTAAAGTTAGTTGAGAACCGTTTCCCACTGCAGACCGTGAACGCATCTTTGTGCTCCCACAGCGCCCTCAACGGTTCCGACACGTACTGGGCACTCAATAAATGTTAATGGATTCAACATTTCAACGTGGAATATTGAAACCAAATTTTTGCATTTGACTAGGCATAGGAGGGGAACTGAATAACTAGAGAACACAAGTGAGGAGACTTTTTTTTTCCACTTTTTTAGAACACGTGCATGTATTATCCATGTAAAACATAAACAAAACCCTCTTTTTAACACCTAGCAAATTTTTTCAGAATTTGACAGGTTACTATGGCAAGTTATCATTGTTTGTTTGCTTGTACAAATGAAGAAACTGAGGGTAAGGGATGTTAAATAACGTGACAGTTGTCATGTAGCTAACAGGCAGTAGAGCAAAGACAAATCTGTGAAACCTTCACCTTTTCCAGGATATCAAACAGCGGATTGGCCGTAATAGCCTGCTGTGATTTTGTTCTTACCGTCAGCAGGTAGCAGGGTGTGTATGTGATGTAGGAACTGTCCTGATGTGTCCTTGTTACCATGTAATTACTCCATGTGTCACAGAGAGCACCCGCTCTCTTGAGTGGCATCGCCATTTTAAGGGGACACTGATGAAACCTCTTTGAGTAGGTTTTGATGATTGAGGACTGTCGCCTGCGTGGCTCACCTAGATCCCTCTGCAGCTCACAGACAGGCTCGTACCCTGTAAGCAGTACACATTTGTTTTCAGCTAAGAAAGCCACTCTCTATCAGGTAATGTTTCTTCAGGCCGGAAAAGGCTTTCACTAAAGAATGGTGATTGCCCAAGGTCACATTTCTTTTCCATCTACTTGTGAGAAAATGCAAACTCAAGGAATTGTGTTTGCAATGCCCAATTTATTCTATAATTGGGGGCTGGGAGAGGGTGGTAAAAGTGGTTATATTTCTCTCAAAAATACTGTTAATTGCTTTTTCAAAATATGAATTAAAGCATAAAAGCAGCCCCCAAAAGCCCTGATTCTGAATGGACCTGACATCTTGGTCTTCTATCATGGCATCACATATGAGTGGGGATTCCCAATGGGCCTTTGTATATTACAATGTTTATTACTATAAGAACTATGAGGTTTCTTTTTAAAGATTTTATTTATTTTTAGAAAGAGGGGATGGGAAGGAGAAAGAGAGGGAGAGAAACATCAATGTGTGGTTGCCTCTTGCATTCCCCATACTGGGGACCTGGCCTGCAACCCAGGCATGACTGGGAATCAAACTGGCAACTTTTGGGTTCACAGGCCCACACTTAATCCACTGAGCTACACCAGCCGGGGCAGAACCCTAGGAGTTCTTAGCTGCTTTGAAACTTGTAAGAGCTGTTCAAATCCTATTCACTAGACTTGTGTTTTCTTATGTTAAAATTTCTTTTCTTTTCTTTCTTTCTTAGTATAGTTTTCTCAGAAAAACCTTTCCACCTCAAATTCTGAATAATCATATCTACATTTTCAATAAACTTAAGAAGAGCTCAGATATGAAGCTATACCTGAGAGATAATGTTTTTGTTTTTCTTTTCTTGTCCATTAATGCTCAGGATCTATGGGGTCTTTAACTGACCCAATTTCTGCCTGTTTTTCCATCTGCAAAATGGTAACGAAATTTTGCCTTCTCTCTGGTCAAAAGACTAATAAGTTAAAGGCTCTGGGGAGGTGCTTCTATCAGCTCCTGCTATTGATGGTGGAATTCTCACTCTAGCTTGCTTTAACACTGTGGTTTTAAGAATGAACACTCTGGTTTACTGTGGTTTATTTTTAACAAATGATTTTAAGAGTAAAGAGAAATTAATGAAGAATCTCAATGAATATAGTATCATTAACATTCACAAAAATAGCTATATGGAAATTAGATGTTCTTGACTGGCACAGAAGTATTTTGAGAGTGCGATCATGAAAATTAAAGTAAATTAATATAATTTTGAATTATGTGCTTCCTTCCTTATGAAGGAAAGCTAAGTATACTGTGTGGTCTTGGAAAGTGATAGAATTAAAAGGAAGTAAATAGGATATTTGACATCTCCACTTATACCTTGTGTTATACGCAGCCCATACAATTTCTGTGCTGCATATTAAATTATATATAATATAATGAATAATCGTGGCTTTTGGTAACATTCGATTGCTTAATGTACTGTGCTAAGCATTTCACGTGCATTACCTTCTTTAGTCCTCACAAAAAATCCTATGAGAAAAAGGTATTTCAGTTTCCTTTTTTCAGAAAAAGAGCTATGCCTCAGAGAAATTATGTACAATATACTACTTCTCCCTTTGGCAGTGACATCTGAATTTCTTTTTGAACATTTTTATATAGATCTTCATTAAAATAAACATTTGATAAATGCATTTTTAGAGTAAACAGGTTTGTACTAGAAGTTCACAGGCCTGTGGTCAAACGTAGATTGATTTCTGTTTCTGTAGCTAACCAGGCACATGGCCTTGAGTCCCTTTGTCCTTCGGAAGAGTATAAAAGCACCTGTGGCCTGTGATGTGAAAGTTAGTAGGTAAATATAGCATTCTTACAGCTTCTGACCACAGTTCAGACACATAACAAATAAGTGTTAGGTCACTGTTACTTTATTTCAATACAATAATAATAGCTTTTACTATATCCCAAAGTTTTTGATTTGCTCTTTGTGTATACTGTGTTTATTCCTCATGACCACCCTATTGAGAATGGCCATACTATTGTCCTCATTTATCTTTGAGGAAACCAACTTGGAAATGTGGTAGGTCCCAGCTTGTAGGCTGGCCAGTCTAATTCCAGACTTTGTATTTTTACCTAATAGCAGATTTTCTCTGAGGGTATTTTCTAGTAAACAAGATTCTGATATTTCAGGCAGTGGCCTAACTCCCAGCAATTACTATCCTGCCCCTCCTTCTCCACCATCAGTTTTCTGTTTTTAGGTTTTGACAGTATGACAGTTCCTGGCCCTCAGTTGATTTCTACAGTAAGTTTGTTACATGAGATGTTCAAAGACCCTGTTGCTGTGAAAAATCTGTGATCCTGTACTGTTTGGTATACTTGTAGTGTTTTCAGGCAGCTCTACCAGTCCTTTCGAGAAATGGCAGCCATGGCTGGGGCTTACCCAGAAATGTGTTGACTTCTGTACTGAACTGGAATTAACCATTTCATTGGGTTTTTGGTGAGGACTGCAGAATGGGAATTCACTCCTCAAGCTTATCTTAAAAAAGAAGAACCTCAAAATACTTCTCCCCAAATGAATTTGACTTTGGTCCAGTTTGTTGTTTTCATGTAAATACAGTTTGCTCAGCCTCCGAAAGGTGAAGATGTGAAGCCATTGTGTTTGCCAGACAATTGACCACTCTCCTGAGCGTGTTGGGCTGGCTGCGGCATCTGTCTCTGACTCTCTCTTCCTGTGTCCTGTCTCTCTGTCACCCTTTTCCCCTCTCTGCCTCAGTTTGTCTTCTGTTTCTATTTCTCCTAGCTTCAAGCTTTCGATTTTGATCATTGTCTTTTATATCTGTAAGTGAAAGACTTCCAAGGATGCTGAATCTGTCATTATTTTTGCAGCACTGCTTATATGCACAGAAGATTTTAGCACGGCTGTAAAACTTGTCCTTGGCGTGCACTTGGCAGATGGTTTTTAGCCTGGGTGAGACTTTTCATGGGGATCATGAAAGGGTTGGGGCGTCACTGCCCCTCCACTCTTCCTTCTTCCAGTATGACATTAGTGGTTTTAGCTCTTGTTGACCCTTCTAAAAACCAAAGCTTTATAGCCTATTAGAGCTTAGTGTGGATTTTTTTTATGATATGTTGGAGGGAAAGAAAGAAAACTCCTCTAAAGTTACAAATGGTTTCATTTACCAAAATGACTATTTCTCTTGGAAAGTTTTATCATTTCTTTAAAATTTCCAGGAGTTGGGTGGGCTTGATGTCCTCCCTCCCACTCCACCTCCCCACCCGCAGTCTCATGTTGGCAGAGACCTTGAGCTTTAAGCATAATTCCAGGCTTCTCCGAGACAAATTATTGACCAAGGAGTAACCAAGACACACTTTTCTGCTGTTATTTTAAAGAAACTTTTCAGTTGAAATCAAAATAAGGACAAAATACTACAGGTTTATTATTTGTAAAGATTTTATTTATTTATTTTTAGAGAGGGGAAGGGAGGGAGAAAGAGAGGGAAACATCAATGTGTGGTTGCCTCTTGTGCGCCCCCTACCGGGGACCTGGCCTGCAACCCAGGCATGTGACCTAGACTGGGAATTAAACTGGCGATCCTTTGGTTCGCAGGCCAGCACTCAATCCACTGAGCCACACCAGCCAGGGCTACAGGCTTATTTTTGACTGCTTCATTTGTAAAACATAGGACAAATGCTCTGAAACATCAGTAATTACTATATCAAGCAACCTTGGGGGATTGAGAACATCTATGCTTTTCAAATCTACAATTAATATCATACTTCATCATTTATTGGGTCAAATAACCATCTCATTTACTTAGGATCTATGTTGGGTCCTTGCGCTCCAAATCAGGTATCACTTGACACCTTGTGACAGATTCTCTGCGTCGTCCTATCTGTTTCTGCTTCATTAAAGGAGGTTATTTAAGCATCATTATTTTCCCAAGGTATCTGAAGGTTTTAATGACATGAAAAATATTTGCACTCTCCGTAAAAATAATACTTAAATGTTTTACCTTACGTTTTGCTTATTGAAGTAACTTTGCCATCCTAATGCGAGCTTCTGATGGGTACACAAGGAACCGCTGTAAAAACAGAAGGATTTCCTGGCCCGAGTAAGTAATGTCCTTCGGTAATGTACCAGATTGTCTCACAAATCTAGACGTAGCTGAGAAGAGGGAAGGTTGTGCATTATCTGCTACCACAAGCTGTGTGTAACATGTACTTTAGGTACCTCCATCAGCTTCCTCCCTGCTGTCGGCTCAGCTGCGGCTTTAATGGAGCCATAGCTACACCTCCCCTCTTTCATCCCTCCCTTTTTATGAGAATAAAAAGTAAATTGGGTGCTATTTAAATATTCCCTACTTATGTTTATTGAAAACTACCCTGCCGCAGGGCATAGCACTTTGAAAAAACTGCCTCACTGCAGCCCGGTGTTCCACCCACGTGGTTTCCCCCCAAACCTGGACTTTGTTTTCCTCAGACCTTTAATTTCTTTCAACCAAATGATCACAGAAAAACTTAGGCGGAGCCTTGTTTCATTTGTGAGGTTTTTAATAAAAGTTAAGTGGAGTGTGGCTAGAAAACCAGACCTGTGAAAAGCCATGGCTGTGCTGACACTAGAGGAACACCTACGGAATTCTTAGACTTCCTGCTTCCAGTGTTGGGGCGAAGGGAAGCCAGGAAGGTGGAAGGGTTTCAGCACTGGTCCACTGTGGGAGGGAAAAGAGTAAGGGTCGTGTGGCTGAGTTCATTTGTCACTGACTGGTGTTTCATTGAAAAGGTTTTCCCGCTTGTATGTATAGGATCTTCCTAGAAATTTTTGAAAATACAAAAAGGTATAAAGTTTAAAAACTAATTTTGTTCCACAGATATAATTCTTTTTAACATTTTTATATATAACTTCTTAGTGTCTGTTATTATCAGCAGATTTCCTAGTAGTCGTCAAACATGTTTCAAAACAGATATTTTGATTCTTCTGTTCTCTGAATCATTTATTTGTCTAATCTTCCATTTTGGTTTTTAAATTTTTTTGACCATATTAATTCAGAATAAATGTCCTATATTTAAATCTTTGGGTTATACAGTTCTAAACATTTAAAGAGGAATTAATACCAGCCCTCTCAAACTCTTCCAAAAAATAGAAGAGGAAGGAACATTGGCAAATTAATTTTACAAAGCAAAAACCAGACAAAGATACTACAAGAAAATAAACTTAACAGGCCAAAATTCCTGATGAACATAGATGCAAAAATCCTCAATAAAATATTAGCAAACTGACTGTCACAGGTGTGGTTCAGTGGACTGAAAGATTGCCGGTTCAATTCACGGTAGCTGGTTCGATTCCCAGTAGGGGCACATGCCTGGGATGCAGGTTCCATCCCCGGGCAGGTACATGCAAGAGGCAACCAATTGATGTTTCTCTCTCTATTTCCCTTCCCTTCTCTCTAAAAAGAAATAAATAAAGTCTTTTAAAAATAGATTCAACAATACATGAAAAGGATCATATACCATGATCAAGTGGGGTTTATTCCAGGAATGCTAGGATGGTTCAGCATCACCAAACCAATCATTATCGTACACCACGTTAACAAAATGAAGGATGAAAATTATGTGACTATCTCAATAGAGGAAGAAAAAGCATTTGACAAAATTCAGCTCCCTTTTATCATTTAAAAAACTCAACAAATTGGGCATAGAAGCAACATACCTCAACATAACAAAGTCCATACACGACAAGCCCACAGTTAATATCAGACCCAATGCTGAAAAGCCAAAAAATTTCCTGTCAACATCGGGAAGAAAACAAGGACGCCCACTCTTGCTACTTTTACTCAACATCTTATTGGAAGTCCTAACCAGACTAATTAATCAGGGAGAAGAAAGGTTGTCATTATTTGCAGATGACATGATTTTATGTGTAGAAAACCTTAAAAACTCCACCAAAATACTGATAGAGCTAAACAAATTCAAGTTTCAGAATACAAAGTCAATATACAAAAATCATTTGTGTTTCTATACACTAATAAGGAACTATCAGATAAATTAATAAAATAATCCCATATTTAGTTACATGAAAAAAAAACATGAAATCGAAATACCTAAGTGCAAGTTTAACCTGGGAGTTGAAAGACCTGTGCACTGAAAAGGGTAAGACAGGAATAAAAGAAGTTGAAGACACCACTGGAAAGACACTGTGTGCTCATGTTTTGGAAGATGTAATATTGTTACAATGTTCATACTACCCAAAGCAATCTACAGATTCAGTGCAATCCCGATCAAAATTCCAATGGCATTTTTCAGAGAAATAGACCAAACCATCCGAAAATTTGTATGAAACCACAAAAGATCCCAAATAGCCAAAGCAATATTGAGGAAGATCAAAGCTGGAGGCACCATGCTTCTTAATTTCAAACTATATTACAGAGCTATAGTAACTAAAACAGTATAGCAGAAAAGTCGATTAGTGGGATAGAATGGAGAACCTAGAAGTAAACCACACGCATATACGGTCCATTCATTTACAACAAAGGAACCAACGATGGGGAATGGATAATCTCTCCAATAAACAGGGTGGGGTCATTGGATCACTATCTTAAACCCTACACAAAGATCCACTCAAAATAGATTAAAGTCTGGAATATGAGACCTGAAACCATAAAACCCCTAGAAGAATGCATAGGCAGAAAGCTCCTTAATATCCATCTTGGCTGTGGTATTTTAGATTTGATTCCAAAAACAAAACAACAAAAGCAACAATAAACAAGTGGGATTATATCAAATTGTAAAGCTTCTTTACAGCAAAGAAACCATCAGCAGAATGGGAATGGAATGGGATGGGAGAACATGTTTGCAAATTTCTGTATCTGATAAGGTATTAATATTCAAAATACATCAAGAGTACATATAACTCAATAAAAAACAATTTTATTTAAAATGGGCAGAGGGTCTAAAGAGACATTTTCCGTGGAAGATGTACAAAAGGCCAACAGGTACGTGAACGGGTGTTCATCATCACTAATCATCAGGGAAATGCCAATTGAAAGCACAGTGTCACATCCCCTCATACCTGTTAGAATGACTGTCGGATAGAAAGGAATAACGAACGTCGGCAGGGATGTGAAGAACAGGGCACCCTAGTGCCCTGTGCCTTGGAGTGGTGGGGTGTACCCTGATGCGGGCACTGTAGAAAACAGTTGGAAGTTCTTAAAAAAAATGAAAAGTACAGCTACCATGTGATCCAGCAATTCCACTTTGGGGTATTTATCCAAAGGAAACAAAAACACTTAACTCAGAAAGATATCTACACCTTCAAGTTTGATGCAGCATTATTTTCAGTAGCCAAGCAATGGAAACAGCCTGAGTGTCCATCAGTGAATGAATGAAGAAAATGTGTGTGTCACACACACACACACACACACACACACACACACGATGGAATATTGTTCAGCCATAAGAAGAAGGAAATTCTGCCACTTGTGACAACATGGAGACACCTTGAGGGCCTAATGCCACATGGAATAAGTCAAAGACAAAGACTGGATGACAAGAAAAAGAGAACTCACAGACACAGACAGCGGACCGGACGTAGCCAGTGGTAAGTGGGGATGTCACGTCCAGCATGGTGACTGCAGTTAATGCTGCACGCATTACGTGTTTGAAAGTTGCTGAGAGAGTAGATCTGACATGCGCATTCCAGTCCACCCTCCTTGGCTGCCAGGTTACATCGATGTCATGCAAACTGTTCTTGTTATATTAGCAATGGCTGGAATTTTTCCAGACAGACCTTGTATGTTACCACAATAAAAAAAAAAAAAATGAAAAAGAATGAACAAGTTTTATTTGGGGAGAAAATAATTTAAACTTATTTTTAACAATTTATTTGATTACTTTTAAAGTTGAACATTGAAAAATGTTAATTAGCCTTTTAGCATTACCTTGAGAAGTTTTTCTATTTTCATGAATTTTAAGATTTTTTTCTCAACTTTTCACTTTTAGCCTATGTATATTATTATGTTTGAAATGACTTTCTTATCGACAGCATACAGTTGAGTCATGTTTTTAATTTTCTCTGCCAATCTGTCTTTTATTTGGTGTTTGTAGACCATTTACACTAACTATAATTATTTATATGTTAAGGCTTAAGTCTGCCATTTTATTTTTATTTTCTATTTGTTCTCTATGATTTTTATTTCTTTGTCCCTTCCCCCGCCTTCCTATGGATTGCTTGAACATTTTATAAAATTTCATTTTGATATATATATATCTATAGTGTTTTCTATTACACCACTTGCTATAGTTTCAGGAGTGGTTGCCCTGGGTGTGTTACATTGTCATAACATCACAGTCTGGTGTTGTCATTTTACCAGTTTCAGTACAGCCTTTCCTCTCTTTACCTCCCTATTTATAATGTAATTATCTTAAATATTTCCTCTATAAACACTTAGGACCACATGGGTGACATTTACAGTTTTTGCTTTAACTCTTGAACATAAGTTAGAAAACTCAAGAGGAGAAGAAAAGCCTATTTACCCATAGCTTTGTTTATATTTTCTTTCTTTTTATAACATTCCTAAGTTCCTTCTTTTGTTTTCTTTTTGTTAGAACTTACTCCAGCCATCACTCTAGAGAAAGTTTGCTGACAACAAATTCTCTTCATTTTTGTTCATCTGAGCATGTCTTGATTTCCCCTTTTTTTCTGGGGAGACGCTTTCTCCAGGCACAGGATTCAGGGTTGACAATTCTTTTCTTTCAACACTCAAAAAAATACTGCATAAGTTTTCTTCTAGCTTCCATGCTTTTTGAGGTGTTTTGCCCCTGGAGCTGAAGTGTCATTTTTCTGTGGCTGACTTCAAGATTTTTCATGGGATTCTTTGGGAGTGTCCTGTTTGGGGTTCATGCAGCCTTTTTAATGTATAGATTTATGTCTCTTGCAAAATTTGGAGAGCTTTTAGATTTTTTCTTAGTTTTTTAAAAATTCTAAGATACTTTAATGATTAATGTTGATAGTAAGACTGATACACAACACTTATTTTACAAGGAGATTCTGTACATCAGGGAAGTGTTGTGAAGTACAATACATCAGCTTTTATCAATATATTCTCCCCATGAAGCAGCGTCGTGGGAACCCAGTGGGAGCACTGGTGTGCCGCCAGTGCCCGCGCTTCCGGGCGCAATCACAGCAAGATCCTAGGGCTGTTAGGTTGGGTGCTCAATAGGAAAGGTCGTTAGCCATATTTAAAAAAATACTTTTCAGCTCCACCCCTTTTTCTTCTCCTTCCAGGCCCGTGATGACCCAATGTTAGACGTTTTTATCGTCCCATAAAACTCTGAGGTTCTCTGAATCTTTCGGTCCATTTTCTCTCTATTGTTCAGATTGGACAATTTCTATTGTTTTTTTTACAGTTTACTGATTCTTTCCCACTCTCCCTCCATTCTGTATTGAATCCACCCACTGAACTTTTAATTTTGTTTGTTGTATTTTTAAGTTTAAAATGTTCTGTCTCATTCTTCTTTACATCTTCTTTGCTACGAGTTTCTGTTTCTTTGCTGAGGCTTTCTGTTCTTTTTGTTTCTAAATTGTTTCTAGCAGGTCCACAATTGTTCTTTGGAAGGCTTTTATCATGGTATTTTAAAAATCTTTTCCTGATCATTAGAACATCTTTGTCATCTTGGCATTGGTGTCTATTGCTTATCTTTTTTTCATTCAATTGGATATCTTCCTGGTTCTTGGTGTGTTTGAATGATTTTCAGTTGAAACCTAGGCATTTTCCTAAGATTCGGATCTTACGCCTTTTGTTTCAATTGGCGTTCTTGGGTCTATGGCAGAAGAAGCAGGGTGCTCTGCCTGGCTTCTGCCCGCTGAGACAGATATCCTGCTTATTCAGGAGGTGGGAGTTTAGCTCCCTTCTGGTCCCCGCCAACAAAGCAATGGGATGGCCCCGTTCCTGCTGGATGACAACAAAAGCCCTGGCTTTTCCATAGGCTTCCTCTGACAGCACCTGTTGGGGGAGGGGCAGGGGGCCTCGTTACTGTTGGGGAAAGGCGGGAAGTCCAAGCTTCATATTTGTTCTGCATTGCAGGTGTATATTCGGGGTAGTTCTTCTTTTTTTAATAATATATTAATATTTAAATAGAAGTTTGTATATAATTGGTCTTCAATACAGACTTAATTAGATGTTTCTAATATATAGATACCACGGAATTAACTGGTCTAATTTGCCTCATCTCACTTCTGCATCGTGGATGATGAATTGAAAGCTACAATCTATATTTTAAGTCATAAATCCTAACCACATTGATAAAGTGCTCTGACATTCACTTTTACAGGTTGAATAAATCTGCTTATTAGTACTTTTCAAAATTTTTTTTCAATGACAGTTTACATTCAATATTATTCTGTGTTAGTTTCAGATGTACGGCATAGTGGTTAGACAGTCGTATCCTTTACAAAGTGGTCCTCAGGATATTTCCAGTACCCACTTGGTCCCATACATAGTTATTACAATATTATTGACTATATTTTCTATGCTGTACTTTAGATCCCCGTGACAATTTTGTAACTACCAATCAGTACTTCTTAATCGCTTCCTTCACCTTTTCATCCCGTCCCCGACCCCTCTCCTCTCTCACAGCTGTCCGTCTGTTCTCTGTATCTATGAGTCTGCTTCTATTTTGTTTATTATTTTGTTCTTCAGATTCCACACATAAATGAGATCATATGGTGTTTGTCTTTTTCTGTCTGACTTATTTCACTTGGCACAGTACCCTCTAGGTCTGTCCATGCTAACACAAAAGGTAAGACCTGGCATTCTTTCTTACGGCTGAGCAGTGCTCCGTGGTTTGTAGGTACCGCACCGTTTTACCCACTCACCTGCTGTTGGGCGTGTGGGTTGCTTTCAGATCTTGGTTACCGTCAGCAATGCTGCAGTGAACATGGGGAGGTTCTTGTTAACAGCTGGCAAGACTTCAGGGCTTCTCGTTACAGCCTCACAGGGTGGAAGTCTAGTCTTCCCCGTTGGCCTTTGCTGAGCTGCATGGTGGAAGAGCCAGAAACAGTTCCTGTTCTGTTTTGTTTTCTCCGCCTGCGGTGTTTGCTGGAGTTAAGCAGTTACTTTCTAAAAGTTTCTGCCTTGTGGGGCTGCCCCTTCCCTAGTCCTTTACGTAGAGAGATCAGGCTTTTGCTCAGACTGGTTTTTTCTCCTTGTCCCTGGGCATTTGTAGGTAGATGGCTTCGTCTGCTCCAATACTTGAGGCAGTGAGAAAGCCCAAGGACTTAAGTTCCTTGTGTTCCGCAGCTCTTGTTTCTTTTCTCCACCTTTCGGGGTCTTCCTGTGTTTGTTCTGTATGTGATGCCTAGGGTTTGGGGTTGTGCTTAGCTGGAAAAGTGTGCGTCCACTCTCTTTTCCCTGAACTGCAGTTAGCTTGTGCAGTTTATGCAGATCTTTCAGCAAAAAAAAGTGTGTGTCAGATTGCATGTCCGTGACAAATAACCGACTCTTGCGAATGAACAATGTGTGTCTGATTTTTTCAGTAACAGGAGTCAACAAGCTTCTTTTCTAAAGAGGCAGATAGTAAATATTTTAGACCGTGAAGGCCGTACTGGAACAGCACGTGCCTTCCTTTCTGTTTCATTTCTTCCTTGCTTCCTTGCTTACCGGTAAAGTACGTTACCGGTACTTTAGCGCCTCGTGTTCAGTATTCCGCAAGCTTGGAACCAAGCTACATAGTTTGTGTATATCAAACAAGCTAGAGCTGGCCAACACTCTTTCTCTTTCTCAAATATGTTACCAAACCCTGGGAAGAATGTGCCTTGACTGCTCATGAGGCTGGCTGTGTGTGCGCAGCCCGAGTCTTGCTAAGTAGGGCCACAGCTTTGCTTCCTCTTCCATCTCTTTTTTTTATTTCCGGCTTAATTGTTTCACAGATCTAGTTTGCAGGCCAGTCAGTCTCTTCTCTGTTAGAGACCTTACTAGTAAGCCTGCAGAGACCTCACACTCAGGCTTCTCTGGGGCTGGCCTGTCCAGCAAGAGCTCGAGATGAGCACCTAGCTCAGTAAGCTGGTACAGTCTCTGATAAAGAATTTACACTAATCAGATACTTGGTAAATGTGCAACACATCCAAACTATTTCTATAAAGCAGTAAAAACTAATTAGCTGATCTCATTCTTTTTTAAAAATTTCATTCATAATAGTACCGGAAAACATAAAATACCTCGGAATAACCCTCAGAATAAATATGGAAATTTTACATAAAATTGTGAAACTATTTAGAGTAATAAAGATTATTTGTGTAAATTAACAGTATATCATGAAGGAAACTGAGTATTGTAAAAACTGCAGGTATTTCAGAATTAACTCAGAATTTTCATGCAATCCAAATCAAAATACCAGCAGATTTTGAGTGATGATGTAATTATTCTTTGGTGCATTTGAACGCATAAACTATCAAGAATTGCTGAGATAATTTTTTTAATTTCCAATAAACTTTGCAGCTTTTTATCATGAAAAATTCTAACTTAGAGAAAACATTTAAATATATAATAAAGCAAATATTTAAACACTCACTAGATTCAACAACTGCTAACATTTTGTGATATCTGTCTACGCAGAATAGACGTTAAATAAAAATGAGGGTACCATGAAGTCTGTTTTAAAAGTGGTATCAGCTATCCCCAGTCACGATGCCCAGTCGGCTGGAGTGTTGTCCTGTACACCAAAAGGTTGTGGGTTTGATCCCTGGTCAGGGCACATACCTGGGTTATAGGTTTGAACCATGGTTGGGGTGCATACAGGAGACAAGCGATGATGTTTCTCTCTCACATTGATTTCTCTCTCTCTCTCTCTCTCTCTCTCTCCCCTCCCCTTTTCTCCCTTCCTCTCTCTCTCAAATCGATAAACATACCCTCAGGTGAGGATGAAAAACAATGATATCAGCAAAGACCCATTTCTTTACTTTAAAGTATAATTCTAAATACTTATACTTGTTATCATCAATTTCTGTGTGTGTGTGCAAGTACACACACATGCTCTCTTTTCTCTTTAACTCCTTATTATAAAAATATTTCAGCCCCAGCTCATGTGGCTCAGTGGATTGAGCACTGGCCTGAGAACCAAAGGGTTGCTGGTTTGATTCCCAGTCAGGACACATGCCTGGGTTGCTGGCCAGGTTACCAGTAGGGGGCGCTCAACAGGTAATCACATATTGATGTTTCTCTCACTCTCTCCCTCCCTTCCCCTCTCTAATAATAACTAAAATAAATCTTTTAAAAATATTTCAAATGTATGCAAAAATAGAAAGCATAGTATAATGAACACCTAACAGGTAGTGTCAACAGTTAATAACTCATGGCCAGACTAGTTTTATATCCTACCCCACTACTCCACCAGATTATTTTGAAGCAAACTTTAAACATATTATTTTATCTATTAATATTTAATACCTATCTCCAAAAAATAACTGCTCTTTTTTAAAAGTAAAGTATTTTCATGCCTGAAAAAAATTATCAATAATTCTTTCATAGTTCCAATACATAGTACATTTCCTAAATGTCTCATTTTAAAAAGTCATGCTCCAAATAAGACTCATACATTGCAGTTGGTTGATATATCTCATAAGATCCTCTTCTATCTCCTTTTGTCACCTCTTTACAGGTTTTGAAGGAACTGAGCCCTTTGTCCTGTGCAGGGGTGTCCAACCCATGGCCTGAGCATGGGCCCAGGAGGGCTATGAACATGACACAACACAAAATGATCAATTTACCTAAATCATGAGATTTTTTTGTGATTACGTCTTGCAGTGTATTTAATGTGTGGCCCAAGACGACAATTCTTCTTCCAGTGTGGGGCGGAGACGCCGAAAGGTTGGACACCCCTGCTGGGGCTTCCCTCTCACAGACAGAGCTTTGCTGATTGTGCCCCTCTTGGATTCCTTTGCTGCTAAGACTTCCTGTCGTTTGTTAGTTACATCTAGAAGATTGTTTAGATCAGACTTTGTTTTCTGTCAAAAATACTTACTTTTTGTCAATTTACGTTATTCTTGGCATCTGAAAAGTGTATGTGTGCTCTGTTTTCAGGATATGTGTTAACATTTTTATGCAATTTGCCTCATTAATTATATTTATGTGTCTTCTGATACCATATTTATATGTGTATAAATATCCTATCATGAACTTAAAAGGTGAATTGAAATCTCATGTTGTTAATATTTCTCTCTTTATTTCTCCTTATAATCTGTAGTTTTTGTATATAATGTCAATGTTATATTATATGATATATACATATTCATCACTGTTAGGGCTTTGTGGTAGAATATACCTAGGTATGCCTTTTTAATGTTTCTCAGTGTCCTTTATTTCTTGCTTAATATTTTTTGTCTAATTAAGATTGTGACCACTGCTTTTCATTTTGTCATCATAAACATAGAAGGACTCAAAGCAGTAAAAAGTTTTATGTGAGAAAATGTAGTTATGCATATATACAGTGTGTGTGTGTGTATGTGTGACAGAAACTAAAAGGGAACAAACCAAAATGTAAGTAATAGCCAATCTCTGAGAGAGGATTATGGGCAATATTTATTTTTATCTACAGTTTTTCCGAAGTTTTTTACAGTGGGCTGATGTTGCGATCATGAGACTCAAAAACCTATTATTTTTACAAAAGGAAATGCTATAGAAAGTATGCAAAGGTAGTTTGGTTTCTTTAATGTTTGTAGCATATTTTTTTTTGCCACAACCTAAATAATGAACTAGGGACAGTATTACACACACACACACACACACACACACACACGGCCCATTTTAATTACAACTAAAATAATACCCTTGACTCTTCCAGTCATGTGCTTGAAACGGGAATATTTGATTGCTAGAAATTGTTACATGAGCGAGGAAGAATGTCCCCGAGTCTTTGATGTGAGTTGAGGGCTGGGGCTGGAACCTGGGAGGCCTCCCGAAGTCTGTCTGACATCCACTCAGGCTTCTCTTGGTCCTGAGCCAAGTAACCAATGTGTCTGTTGAATTCTTCTGTCCAGACACCGGTGTAAATGAAGGTGTACTTAACTTGGAAATACCGTCTCAGTTCTTGGCTGGAAAAGCGGTCGTAGAGGAGCTTCTTCAGATGTAAAGCCATGAGGGAGCTCGCTGAGTACAAGCATTTTCACACATCTGCTAATGCAAGAGCCCCAGTGCGAGTATTAGTCCTCAGGAATGTTGTGTGGATTTGAGATGATCTCCCCCGGATTTTGGCAGGTCAGGACAAACATTATCTTGCTCCCATATGTTTTTGTAGGATCTTGAAAGGGAAATCATATACATTTCCCTTAACTGACATGCTGAATTTTCCCACATCCACCAAAAAACCCTCTCAGCAAAAATAAATTCAGAAATATGTACATATGACATCCACAGAGTTAGCATCTGTTGTCAATACAACATCATAAGCTGATGGCTATTGGGAGTCCCATACAGTTTGCATTTGCTTTCATTCATGTTTAAATGGTGTGTTTCAGAAAACCTGTCCGAACAGATAAAAACTATGAAATATCCCCCGTTTTGAGTGAGTCTTCATTCATTCTACTCTGCATTTCCTTAGGTGCCGTGTGCATGGGCCGGTCCCCGGTTTTACTCCTTGCCCATAGATTGCGCTGTTCTCCCACCAGGACACCTTTCCCGACAGTTTTGGGGATTTTTTTTTTGTATTTGATATATAGCTAACATATTCAGTACAAAACCACCCAGGAAACCCTATGAAGCTAAGAAATTCAAATATAGTAATAATGATAGAATATATTATGTAAAAAGACCGCATTATTTTATTTTATTTATTTTTAGAGAAAGGGAGGGAGAAAGAGAGGGAGAGAAACATCAATATGTGGTTGCCTCTCATGTGCCCCTAGCTGGGGACCTGACCCGCAACCCAGGCATGTGCCCTGACTGGGAATCAAACCGCCAACCCTCTGGTTCGCAGCCTGCGCTCAGTCCACTGAGCCACACCAGCCAGGGCCCCTTCTGTTTTTATCTCTGCTCAGCAACCCCAGTCCTGTTCCTTGTGGGTTTGACAAACCGAAGGCTCTCATCAAATGTTGACTAACACTTTTCCTGAGGCTTCTTACTCTCTATTCTCTAGTCTGTCTAGAGAGTGATAGCTATTCTGCCTAGGAGTTTGGCTTCTTTTCTCTGCAAGGATATTATTAAAAGTGAAAAAAGATGGCACCAGTATGGCTACTTAACGGGCCATGTGTCAAGGATGGCACATGGGTGGTTTCTCATTGGCGCACAAGCTGATAGGTTTAGTCTCGCTTTGCTCTGTCTCCCGGCTGGGCTGTCCTGTAGTATTGAGCCTGAGTTTGAGAAGGTGATGGTCCCTAGTCACTTCGTGTTTTCTCGTGTTGTGAGTTTTGTTGCTGCAGTGCCGGTGCCTAATCAAATCCGTAGTCCTCCGGTTCTTTTATCTGCTTATACCTCATAGTTTTCAGGCTATTAAATGTTACTTAAAACTGGTATCTAGGATGTATTCCTTCCCCCTGCCCCCACATTTGGAAGGAGGTCATTTATCTTTTACCTCATTTCTTTTATTTTTATTTTGTGTTTGTTTATTTGCCACCAGTGATTTCCTATTGGATTATTTAGCTGGAAAAATGATTTTTATAGAGACGCGAGACTTTTAATTCTGCTCCTCAAAGGGAAACCCGGAGAAGCTATATTACCAATTTAATATGTTAACAAATAATTGATTCTTTTCCTGACATCTTGATGAAGCAACAGTGTCATGTAGCTTTACCTGATGTGAATTTATACCAGTCTGTAAAGGTAGGGATTCTAGCCATGCCTCTTTCTGACTCAGTTTGTTGAGTCTGTTCTGTTCTAGAACTGCTAACATTAAGATCTTGTGATCCCTGGAAATACTGTTGTTGTATCAGTTTTATTTCTTTGCATGTTGGTACTTTGGCATCATTTCTTACATTTACTCTTGGTTTTTTAGGGGAAAAACATGGGAAAGTTTCATGTTGGTTTTCTTGATTTTTTTTTTTTTTACTTATTTTCCTTGTGAGTTATATAGTTGATTATGTAAAAATGTTCTGTTCTAAAATATATGAGATTTTCAGTCCTTTGAAAAAATGGTTATAGTCCATTTTCCATATATTACTCAACATTAGAGATCTGCCTGCCAAATGATCCCAGGTGTGGGGTTGCAGCAGGTAATTTCCTGCGCTGTATGGTACAGATGATTTTCTGTGTTAGAAGATGCTATCAGCTCACCTGGCCTCTTAGTGACAGAGAAATCCTTTGTTTATTCATTAGTAGGCAGATTAACCCTAATGAATATTGGCTTCCTGGAAATAGATACAGGTGACAGTGGCAGAGTGAGGAGTGGGAAGAGGGAAGACAGATTCCCTTTTCTTTCTTCACTTATGAATAATGGTGGCTTTCATTGAAGAGTGTTTTAAATCAGAAAGGAATGCAAAATATTTCCATTTAAAAAAGCTAGGTTTAAATAATCAACCTTTAATTTTTAGTTTTGAATGTCTATATGAATATATTTTTTCAGAAGAATTAAAAGATTTTCTAATTTTGGCAGACAGGTTAAAAGTTGTATGTCTTTCACGTCGGAGTTTAAGTGAAAATACTTAATTCGGTCCCTCGTGCTGGTTTGGGCAGAACCAGCCCTCTGAACGAGAAAATGTACCCCTAATGCGTCCTTCCATTCAGTTAAAATTTTGTGAATTTAGAAAGTATGTCACTTATCAGCTTCTTCCAGCACGTGAAAGAAAATGGGCTCCGTGCCTCACGCTGCTTCAGTGACATATTTATCTGTTTTCTCAGGAGCAGGAATGGAGGACTGATATATCCACTAGAAAATTATTTATGGAGTTACACTATCTATATTTAAAAATTTGTAGCATTAAGCCACTTTAAGTTCCTGGCTTTGTCATAACTTTTAACCATATTACTAAGAATTATTTTTATGGATACAATTACGAATATTCGATGTAATTCCCATCAGCCCCAGATGAAATGAGATGCTTGAGTTTGCAACTGTTCAGGTGTGCTTCCTGAGGGAGGGAGCATTTTCCAGCATTTTCTGTGAATGGCTTTGGGGACACACTGTTCCCCCGACAGGAATGTGTAAGCCCAGATGTGAAAAGCGCTTAACATTCAACAAAACTTTTCCAGATCTTGTAGCTATAATTTATTCTGCACTCTCCAACATCTCCCAGAATGACTTCTTTTATATAATTTTATCCATTGGAGGAAAAGTTTAAATTCTTCCCCATGCTGAATGTTGAAGATAGGCTTTTCATGATGTATTTTGTCGTGGACTATAAACGCTCTAGAATTTCAAGGGAGAAGTGAAAGAGCGGAGTTCACCTTTCTGTGAAGATTTAAAATTTATGTTTTTTTTCCTAGCTGTAGAGATTCTGCTTGAATTGTGTTTTGGCGAGTTCTGAATAATGTGCGATATATATGCATCAGAGGCAGTAATAAATTCTGAATGAATCTTTGGTTTTTACTTAAGATTACTTTATCCTTAAAACTAATGTTTCTATAACCTCTGACCGACTACAGAAGATCCAAAGTACCTCCAAGGGTGAGAATTTTTCCTGGCCTCGTGTGAGGAGTTGAATTCATTCCAGTTGTGTGGTATATGATGTGAGTATCCGATCAGAGGGATATTTGCAAATTCTTAATTTACAGATCACCGTGCCAAAACATGAGGCAAGCCTTCACTGAATTGTTAGTGATATTTATTTTCAAAGCTTGGAAAAAGAGAAAGCAATGTATGTGTGTCATATTATCTCCACGTGAACCACTGCCTATGTTAACTGGAGTTTTCTTTCCTTTTAGGGAAAAACCAAAGGACAACAATCATTATACGATTTTGTATTTTAAGTATTTTCATAATCTAACATAAATTGGCCCACCCAAGGGTTATGTCTGTCTTATAAAGATGTGTTTACATAGTCATCGGGTGAAAGATTGCAGAAGTTGAACCACTAGTTTTGAAAGTTGAGCCAGACCAGGAAAAATCAGGATACAATTTGGCACTTATGGAGACGAAATGATTTCCTTTTTAGCTGCTGATTTCTACTGGGAAATGTATCCTTGGACCGAAAATTGCATCCGGAAAAATGTTTATGTATGTTTTTCAAGTGACTGATTATTCTTCTAACCTTTAACATGAACTGTGTCTAATTTTGGTCTCTTTTTAACTCTTTCACGACTAGGGAATTTTTTCTCTCTGTGGGAAAAAAATCACTAATGAACATATCTTTGCTTCTTTAAATACAGGAATGTCTTTCATGGCAACAAGAACATAAAATACATTATGATTAATTCTTGAGTCAGTTTTCTATACATATAAATACAACACCCCAAGTTATCTCCCCTTGATCATAGGCACTAAGTTTTGTTTTTTTAATTTTCTTTTATTTAGTTTTAGAGAGAGGGGAAGGGAGGGAGAAAGAGGGGGAGAGAAACACTGATGTGTGAGAGATACACCAATCAGTTCCCTCTCACAATCCTCAACTGGGGACCTGGCCCGCAACCCAGGCATGTGCCCTGACTGGGAATTGAACTGGCGACCCTTCAGTTCTCTGGCCAGCCTTGACTCCACTGAGCCACACCAGCCAGGGCTCAAATTTTGTATCGTGGGGCCTCTCTAGAAAGTAGTGCTGGTCTGCTGGAACAACATATCCCCCTCTTATTTCAGCACCGCTTGTGCACGTCAAGTAGGGGCTTCTTGACGTTCTCACAATACTTGATTCGTAAGGTCTTCACAAATGTCAGTACTGGCTGTATATTTCTTACTTGTACATTTTGTGACGTTTCTTGCTAAATTATTGTCCATCAGGTTGCCAGGGTCTCTGCTCCGTGCTGTCTGCACTCTGGGGCCTAGGTTAGCTAAGGCTTCACCGTGGAATTATTGCAGGTGACCATAGCAGGGGCAAAGGGATATTGCAGGCGTCACATGGGTCACTTCTGGTCACCGTTCTTGCAGTGTCTGGAACTGTGCCATCCAGTACCATAGCCAGTAGCCACATTTGGTTATCTAAATCTGAACTAATGAAAATGAAATAAAGTTGGTCATTCAGTTTGTCAGTTGCACCAGCCGTGTTCCAAATCTCCCGTATTGGACAAAACTAAATGGAGATCGTTTCTGTTGTCACAGGAAGTTCTTTGGGACACTGCTGGCTTATGACTCTAACAGGCTGGGGAAGTGCGGTCCCCTTGTGAGCCCAGAGGTGAGGAAGAAGGAAATACTACAAAACTGTATCACGTCTCCTATTTAGTAAACTATATTCTTGTAGCTATTCCTGAGATGCTCTAATTTGTTTTTCTCTATCGGGAGGTTGGGGGGAGTGAAAGTGAGGAACGTGACACAGATAGAGGTGTGCATTCACACATACACACACATGCACGTGCACACACACAGATTGCTTCTAGCTGCATGAAAAAGAAAACTTAGAAGCATACACTTTAACATTTTGCCAAGGGGGGGTGGTCCTTCTGTCGGTATCCATTTAGAGGAAGAGTCTGCGCTGCATTTGTGTGGCTCTGGAGAAGATACTCAGGAAAGAAACACCACAATTCCCATAGAGCTCAGAAAATGTGATTAAGGAATTTGAATGTAATTACCCAGAGTTTGGCTTTTCTTTTAAAGAACCCATTCATTTTAGAGATTCCTTGATACTGTAAATCAGACAACTAAATCTAGTTTTTTTTGGAAGACTTCCACCAGGAGTAGTGTGAGTCAGGGATGAGTACATGAAAAAGAAGCGCATGCAGCAGGGACGGCCTGAGCCTGCAGTGTTTTGACTTAAATCAGATTTTATCTGCGATTGATATACAGAGGGGATATTTAGTGGAATGTGCACAGCCCTGTTCGAGATTCGTATCTTATTTGATTGGTGTGCAGCCTTATTTAACTGAACAGTGGGGTAACAGTAAGTGTGTGTGAGCGGATCCCACTGCACCTATTGCCACAGTATTAATAATAGATTCTGGGAAGTTTTCTGTGTTTTCAGAGACAGCCTCCTCTTTACCCATAATTGGTGCATTAGAATTTGACAAGTGAGAGACAGACCTTCCGTTCCTTTCTCTCCTAAATCAGTAGTGGAAAATCCCCAGAAAGCAAGTAACCCAGCAGAGTTTGTAACAGAAACCGTTACCTGTTTTTTCTTTTTCTTTTTCCGGTGTCTCCATGCTGTCTTGTCAAACATCTGGAAGTCAGCATGTCTGCAGCCATCCCGCAACGTGACTTTGCGTTTACGTCATCGTGCTGGTTGCTCAAAGTTGTTGGTTTGTTTTTCTTTTTTTTTTTTTTGGAAAAAAAATCAACAACTTTTGGTCTGTCACAAGGTCAAGTGATGATTAGTGATGCAGTCTCTCCTAAACACATGTTTAGCCCAGAAAAGTTAAATCAGTTTCCAAAAGTTTGGTAACTATTAGAGTACTTCCTAAGTCACTTCCGATGTCAAGTCTAAGGTGGAGGGGAGACAGGGCTGCATTGAGTTCTCTGCAGTTCTCTACCAAAGGGACTTAATTTGGCAGCTGATCCAGCCAAGGAAACACTCACGCAATCGCAGAACTAGACAGGAAACACATTGAAAAGAGCTGTTTTGATAGCGGATCATGAGATCAGGCAAAGAGCTGCGAACTTCACATGTAGCCTAGGCCTGCAGCACTCGCCTGGCCACCTGAGGGTACAGAGTAAGAAAGGAAATTAAAGGAGGAGGCCATACAACTTCTGTGCAGTTTTCCTTCTCAAAGGAGGCATGCCAAAAATGATGAGACTCTTTGAAGTGGAGGAACATGATTAATGAATTTAGTTGTTATTATTTTTTGTTTTCGGTGAAACATTTCACCATCATTATTCACCTTTCCATTGTTAACATGATCTGCAAGAGCTAGCCTCATCAATTCTAGCTGACTTTCTATAGCTCTCAGAAGAGCTGTCTTCCAAGGAAAACACTGCACTGAGCAAAGGTTGTGCTTTCGGAAGGTGGACGTTTTATAATGATAAGTTTTGACAACTTGCTCTGGCCGCCATGTGTCTCCCAGGCCTGCCAGTGGGTGGGTATTTGTCAGGAATGGGGATATAACTGAGAGGGGCTGCTTTCTTGCAGGCAGACTTGATTTTCAACTTCTAGGGCTCTGAGTCTCCTTAAAGCCCGCTGGAAACAGAGAAGAGCGTCCCTGCTCCTGTGCGTGACAAGGGAAGAAACTTGAATGTCCTGTTTAGGGAGGTGCAGGCCCTCAGTTTTAGAGCATGTGTTTCATACCCTTCCTTCTCCCATGAACTTCTCTCTGTGCTTCTGTGCCCATAGTAAGAACTACAATATGATTTATTTTTTCTGTAGATCCGCTCTTCAAGTCTACAGAAGCCATTTTTGTGTATATGGCAGACTTACCCGTTTCTCACAGCAGATCATTAAATTATATCTGACTCTATTGTAATATTGAAAAGAAACATAGAATTCATTCCTGAATTTCACAGATGCTGCCAGCCCTTTTGTCCAGACCGGGAGTCATGGCCGGTTTGTTCGTAAAGGCAGTGCCGAGTGCCGTAGCAGTGTCACCCGCACTCTGCTTCTGCTGCTCAGACAGCGACAGGTCTGGGTGGAGCCTGTGGGTGCTGCCCTCCTAATCCGTCCAGGTGACCCAGTCATGTGTTTGGTAGACAGCTGAAATGTCCACGTTCACCTTTACTGAGTTCATATGACTAATTCTAAATGGACTGTAAATACCTTTTAACTAAAGTTCTTTTCTAAAGTTTATTAGTACTTAATAATAATTGCATAAGTATTTCTCTCAGTTCTATCTTCCAGAGCTCCTTAAAAACCAGCAATTAAAAAATATCTTCCCAATTAATTATGAGAAGCTGATCTGTACAATTTCCTTATTACCATTAATGCTCTTGTATCCAAAAGAATAATCAATACAAGCCAAGGAACCCCATTTGTCAGAGTAACCACACTGATTTCTAATTTCCACTTGCCTAGAGCCCTGTAGCCGCATCCAAACTGGCCCCACAAATGTCCGTCTCTCTGACCCTGCTCCTCCCCCGAGTCCCCCCTACATAACCCCAATAGAATCTCCTTCTTCAAACACCGCTTTTGTCACACACACTTCTGTTCAAGAACCTTTGAGTGTATCCCATTTTACAATGTGAAGTCTCAGTATTTTGGTCAAAGATTCACAGTTCTAGCCATATTCCTTGTAGAGTCCTTCTGTGAGCACCTGCCCTCTAGTCAAAATGGCCCTCGTAGCTGAGTAAGGCTCCAAGCGGTTCAGACCCTGGCTCCTAAAGTCGGTATTGAGAGACATTTCTCCTGAGGGCTTTGAGAGTTTTTTCTTCGTAAGGTCAGAGTCAGACAAGTGTGCTGGTTGGAACAGGAGGAACAGGAGGCTGTTTTATGCAGTTAGATTCGGGAAGAGTTCGTCACTTTGATGGATGCCCCGTCTGTAGTTATGTTTTCTAGGGATATTTTCATAATACTGGAGTGGAGCAAACTAGTGTTTTTGGCTGGATGTGACTTTGCCTCAGAGAGGGATTCCTCTTTGTGAGGACAAGAGCCCTATCTGTCAGGCCTTAGTGAGATGACATTGTCATACCACCAGCTTTCAGAGACAACAAGCAATAAAATGCCAATGAAGTTGAAACAGCAGCAGGTCTTGGTGCCCGGGCAGGAGTGTTGCCCTGGCTACGGTTCAGCATCATGGACTTGGCCACATGCTGCCCCTCGTTTCCTTCTGGAGCACGTGCCATGCGCACCGTCATAGGCAGGCAGGTAGAAGGTGAGTTTTGTTTAGGTTTGTCATTAGAGGAGTTAGCATCAATTTTGGGAGCCTTGGAGTCAATTGCCTGCTTGTTAATTTGCTCGCCAGGCTGTGGTCTGGTTGTGTACCTTAGGGGCAATTTCATATCTAAACTTGTATCCAGGAGTCTAGATCTGCCTTCCTATGAAAAGTGGGTTTTCTCTGTTTTACCTGAATTCTCTTAGCTTGTTAACTCATTAATGCTCTCAGAAAACTTATTTATAATTAAATAATGCTTTGAATGTATGAGGACTTGCATCAACCCTATAATATATTTGGGAAAGATGCAAATTCTATTCCATAGATGAAGAAATTGAACTTCAGACTGTTAGGTGATTTATCCAAGGTACACCACTGAGTGGTGGCCGTAGGACTGGAGACACATCTTCCTCTCCCTCGCTTGAGTGGTGCTGTTCCAGCACGTGACTCACGCGGAGATCCTCGGTGTGTGAGATGTTTGGAATCCTAGCGTAAAGTCTGCTATTAACCAGCTATACCAACTTCTAGCAAGTCCATTTAATCTTAGATTATTTCTAAAACTATTTCCGGTGGAAAAAAATATAATGTATTCATAATTCTATGACTCTAATTACATGTAAGCAAAGTAACAGTCATATCATAGATGTTAGAGAATGCTCACCTGGAATTTTTTAGTTTATTTCTTAGTGACGTCACTGAAGCAAGAGATGAGCAGGCAAGTTCCTGACTTAGATTGTTTTCATTATTTTTATTTCCCTCCTGTCCCTCTGCCTTGTCTTGCTGAGTTTTGAATCAGGAATTGAGATTCTTAAGCTGGGAGTACCAGTTACTGTCCATTGAGCAAACTCTTCATCTATCTTACTTTGCTAAAACAAAATTATATTCCAAGCCCTTCCAGTTTCGTGTGAAAATTTTGTGTTTGAGATTTTAAAGTAAATCCTAAGCCTTGGAGTCCTATTCCACCTCCACCAACTTATTATTTCTGCATAAAGGCCCTTCCTCCTTCAGGCCCGTGAGCCCCCAGGCCTTTTCAGCATCGTGGTCTGCACGTCTCTGTTTTCCTTTCCCCGGGAGTGCTGATTAGTGACTTGCGGTGTGGATTCTGATTTATCGCAGACCAGAGCTGCCCCTTAGGGGCTGAGCAGAAACACTCATGAAGGAGCCCTGATTAAAAAGAGTGGTAATGAAGACAAATGTTTCAGAGGGAGTTGAGAGAAAACCAGTCCTTGGCATTCCCCACAGCTCCTCTGAGCTTTTGAAAAGGAGGTAGTGGTAGCCAAAGGAAATATTTCCCCTTTGTTGTTTATTTCTCATGGCACTGGGAACATTTTTCTTTCCCTCCTGGGTGTTCTAATTCTCACTTGTTAACTGCTTTTCATGCAGGGTTGCAATTAACCCCTGGCAGATTCCTCACCAGGTTCCTCTTATAGCCACTCTGTCCCCAAAGAAGTTTTTAATGCTTTGACCTATAACCATTTTCAAATTCTTCAGACGTGACACTTTTGCTTAATTTCTCAGATCATTAAGTCACACTTCTGGGCTTTTTTTTTTCCCTCGGTGATTTTTACTAAATTTGATGTTAGGTGCCTAGAATCACTTTCCCTTCCTCTTGTTTTTACAAGACAGAATGCCAGTAAAAAAAACCCAAATTCCCATTCAGTTGGTAATGTTAATCACAACTAAGTCAAAAGTTCCAAATCTAGTGTATGCCCATAACTAAGAACACCATTCCAAAATGACTGGAGTCCAGGTGGGAACTCTGCAAATGACCGTCATTGCTTGACCTTGGTCTTTGGTCATTGGCCAAACCAGTAGTCCCGCCATCTCTGGCTACGTGAGCTATAATCCACTGCCCTGGTCAAACCCAACCAAAATTCCATTTTCTTTCAGAAGATTCCCTAACGTTGCAGCTAATGCCAAGAGTATAGATTCCTTATGACGGGCTTACACAGTGAGTCTCTGAACTACATTGAGTGGCCAAGATACCACATCCAGAAGGCTTTGGGATAGAGAAAGATAAAGTATTATGGAAGCTCTGAAGTGTTTGGTGAGTAAGCAAACTAATGTGCATGTACCTGGCCCATGTACAAGGTGCAGAGAAGGAAAGACAAGAAACAGAAGAGAGAGCCCCTCCCCACCCCTGCTCCACCCCTGTCAATCAGAAGCTCCATGGATTAACCGGAAGATATCAAAGAATCCAAGCCAAGTTCAGAAATGCCACCATCCCTGATTCATCTACCAAAATTGATTTCCAGAAGCGGATAGTAGTTTCTGATCCAATGAAGTAGATTCCTTTTTGTGGAGAAAGGCTTGGTATACTTAGAGGACCCTTTCTCTAAATTTAAATCTAATCCAATCAGATGAACAAAGCTGATACGTAGATAGTTATCCTTTTGGTATTTTTGGCATTTCTGCTTCTGACTTAAAGCAAAACAAAAAACAAAGAAACAAATAACAAAAGCAACAGCAAGAACAAATTATGAGCTTAACGCTTCTCAGATACAAGGGAGAATTTAAGTCATCCCATTCTGAAGAACATGAGGTTAAAGATCAGTATTAAAGGTTAAAGAGCACTTGTTGAGAGAAGACTTGGGTAAAACCTTTCACACTTAGGTTGTTTCTATTGAGATTTGGTCCTCTGAACTTTTCTCCAACTATAAAGGCAAGGTCAAGGTCTGAGTCTAAGCTAACTGATGTCAAGTACAAGGGCTGTAGGAAAGGCCAAAAATTGCTTCAGCTCATCTGGAAACAGATGAAGATTTAGGTTGCTGGAGTAATTGCCAAGTTTGTAGGCTTATTCAGGAGCATGCTCCAGGGTATTAGAATTCCATGCAAATTTGAGACACTTGACATTACTTCTCTGTTAACTGGGTAAGAAAGACTCTTAGTAATTTCCAAGACTGAATGAAATCCCCCCTCAAGTATTGATGAACTCTTCCTGGTCTTAAATATTGGCATGCGGTTCTTTATTTTTCCTGGCTTTAGACAGGCATGTTAAAATTTCATGCATATCTGAATCTCGCTTTGAGTATCTGGGAACACTTCAGAGAAACCAGATAGAAAAGAGGGAAAGGGAAATGGGCTATTTCCTTAGCCTTCTGAAGCCAATGAATTGGAAGGCTGCTTTCTGTGACATTCATTGGCCCACAACTGCCCAGGATCTGTAAAAAATACCACCTTTTGTCCCTTATTGTGTAGTCTTTAACAAAGTATTTCACAGACGTATTTAGCACATGCATTCCCAGGATCCATAGAGCGGAGTTGGGGGGACTGAAGCATTGCAAGACTATAAAGTAATTTGAAATTTTGGGATATACCTACTGAAGGAATTGCACACAGAAAGTGAGAGGTAGAGTTTGCTTGATTTGGAAAACACATGTTTTAAATAGTCTGCCTCAGTCTAGTATGGCCGTCCAGTGTGGTTAGATAGGAGTCAAGTTCAGAACAAACGCAGGGGCTAGTTTACACCCATTTCTTCCTAAGATGAACAGGGGAAATATAACTTCTTAGTAGGAAGATTAAGATGAATAATAATAGTGCACAGGTATTGATTTTTAAAAATAGGTTAGGGAAATTCACAAATATCTGCAATAACTTGAAATGCACACCCTTTTGAACACTTCCTTTTCTCATGTGTAAATTAAAATGCTTGCTTCGTTTCGCAAAATGTCAATTGTCCGAAAATGTGCCCGTATATTTCTGCACCTGTGGTGCAGAAAAGGTTTTAGATGAACCCCTGTCATTACAGTGGCATGCTGTCACTTAGGTTTCAAGCGGCAAGGTAAACCGTGCAGCTTAGAAATAGTGAAAAAAATACGTTAGGCACTGTGCTTAGCACTTTACAAGTGTTATTTTATTTAATCCCTATTTTATAAATTAGGAAATTGAGGTTTTGGTGCAATTAACTCAGCTGACAGGCCGGTTAGCCGGGGCTCAAAACCAGGCATGTCCCGCTCCAGAGACCTGCTCTTTATACCGAGCTCAGTCAGTCCATTTACATAGTGTGAGTGTTGGGCTGTGTAGCTTCTACGTTCTTTTGGTTCCTGAATTGTAGACAAGTGCCATAAAGTTGGGGGGACTGCTGTGGCAAGACACTAGAGAGGAACTGAAGTAACCACGTTCCAAGTTACTGATGCCTAGCACCGACTGAGCGTACTCTGTGTACCAGACACTGTATCATTCAAACAGGTTGATTAGTCCTCCAAACAGTCCTTCTGAGATACGGTCATTGTCCTAAAGAAAGATCCTAATTATTCAGAAAGAGCCAGCCACATCAAAGATGTAAAAGATGGTTGTTTAGATTTCAAATGGCTTTAGTTATCATAGAACACCATTGTGGTGCTTAAAAAATAAGAAAAAAAATTGGAATCACGAAACAACAAATTTTTCAAAGAAATGTCTCTCCAGATTAGTATCTGTATCTTACGTGATTTTTTGAATAAAACATTTTTAAAAATGAGTAAAAGTGATATTTTTTCTCCAGAGTCTGAATTCATGCTATCAGACTTCTCTCTTGAAAATAGGTTCAGATTAAAGGTAAGAAATTTCCAGTAGTTGAAGTTTCCAGAACCTGACTCAGATATCAGGACTACCCAAGATGGTGAGAACTCCTGACCTTTCTGTCCAGCACCCGGTTTCCTGCTTCTTGTATTGACACCCTGAGGTTCTTGGTGTTATCTTCATTTTAGCAGATGATTATAGGTATGGAGTTGTTTCTTAATAGCTGGTGCTTCTTGTCAGCCCTAATTGGCTTAATTCAGGGGCGTACTAGGGAGCCAGTTGAAGGGTGACTTTGCTGCAATAATCAGATTGTGTTAGTGTCAGGTGCCCACTAATTATAAAGAAACTTGTCTTTCTGTTAGGGGAATGTCATTTCACCACAGTAGCCTGAACCGAGCTTTTCCTCCGCTAGTCAGCATACGGGGGCATTGTACTTTTCACAAGCAAGCTGCTGACAAAATTTAGGCCCAAGTCCATGTATTCCGGAGCAGGAACACCTAGAAAATGGCTGGCACTCCCAGAGGTCTGAAGAGAAGAGCCCTGCCCTGGTCAGCCACCTTGGCACCTTGAAGTCCCATGTAGTCACTACACCAGGGCTCAGCAAACTGTTGTCACCACCCATTTGTGGACAGCCCACAAATGAAGAATTATTTTCACACTTTTAAATGGTAGGAAGAAATGAAAAGAATGTTTCATTGAACCTGAATATTACATGAAATTCAAATTATAGTGCCCATAAATGAGGTTCTAATGGGCCACAGCCACATCCCCTCATCCACGGGCTGTCTACGGCTGCTTTCTTGCTACAAGCATGGAGTCGAGTTTGTAACGGAGAACATGCGGCCTAGTGATACTTCCTATCTGGCTCATTACAGGAAATGTTTGTCGACCACTGATGATAAGATCAAGCCCCAGCTCTTTCCTAGCGTGGCGTACAAAGCCTTTATGATCTGGCTCCTGCCTGCCTCTCCGCTGGTCTTCTCCACTCCTCTCTGGTGAACAGCCTGAGCTCCGCCCTTTCTGAACTAACCATTCTGAGCTACTAGAACTGCTTAGACTCTGACGCGCTTTCTACATCTCTACGTGTTTTCCCATGTTATTCCTTTCACATGAAATCATTCCTTTCCATCCTGAGAACCCCTGACAATTCCTGTTTGCCTTGCAGTATTTTGGCTTAAGCATCCCTCTTCTTCTCTGCAGCCCTAACACCCTGGGTCCTGTTTCTGTTTTTCTCTCTTTCACTGGACAGTAGGCTTTAGGGAGACTGATACCGTCTCTCATTCACCTTTGTATCCTTTGAACAGGGTTTCTCAGCCTCGGCACTATTGGCATTTAGGGCTGGATAATTCTTCACTGTTGGGGGGGCTGCTGTCTGGTGCATTGTAGGATGTTTAGTAGCACCCTAACCTCTACCCATTAAATACTAGTTGCCCCCTCCCCCCAGTCATGACAATCAAAAATGTGTGCAGCCATTACCAAATGTCCTCTGGTGGGCAAAATTGTCCCCATTTGAGAACCCCTATTCAGGCATCTTGCATAGTCGCTAACCCGTATTAGACACTGAGTAAATGTTTTATTATGTATTAGAAGACTTGATTCACTTGAATTGTACACTTCAAATGGATGACTTGTGTGATGTATTAATCATATCTCCACAAGCTGTTTTTAATTAAAAAAAAGACTTGGTTTACTAATAGCTATTATGAATGGCATTATTATTGTGGGTTGTTTTGGTCTTCTAGGATAATTGCCAGTGTAACTGATTGTGTCATGCACTGAACTAGCTGATGCCCAAGATACATTATCTGATTTAATACTGACTTCAGACCTGGGGAGTTGTCCTCTTCTTTGCTCCTTTCTTTGTTGGTAAATGCAGACACGAAAAAGATTTACTAACCTGCTTGAAAGTCACATAACTGGTGAGCATGTGTGAAGGCACAGAGGACTGGCCCTGTCTGGTCTCCAGACCTTCGCTGCATCATTTGACTGTGTTGCCCCACAGCCCAGACATCAGCCGCGTGAAGCCTGACTCCTTGTTAGGTGGCGGTGCTGGTACTTGTCAAAGACGGTGTGTGTATATGGCAGATCCGGGCAGTGTCTAGGTAGCAGGAGCATTATTTTTCTTCAAAATGCTAAGCATTGTTTCTTATCAGTAGAACATGTTCCGTGGGTGATGGTGGGGTGTTTTTGTTTTATGTTGTTGTAGTTGTAGCTGTTTTGGTCGGTTTGTTTTCTTTGAGTCCACCAAGGGGCCGCTCTTTCTTCTTCCATGTTTTTAGGTCCTGAGGTGGTGGGCAATCTATTCTGAAACATCATGAAAATCTAAGTTTCAGCCTTAAAAAAAGAAAAAGAAAATTGACAGGTGGCATTATTCGTTCCGTCTTTCACTTTTCACTTTGTAAGACTGGCACCCTTCTGAGTGCTACTGGACAGTGGGGCTTCCATCAGCGGCGGTAACGTGCTAGACCTGTCTGTCCACTGGGAGAGCCGCGTGTAGTTGTTCAGCCCCGGGAATGTGCCTGCTGTAACCGAGGAACTGAGTTGTTTACTCTGTTTTAATTAACTGAAATTTAAATAGCACAGGTCTTTTTTAAGTATATTTTATTGATTATGGTGTTACAGTTGTCCCAATTTTTTTTCCCTTTGCCCCCCTTTCGCCGGGTACCTGCCTTCCCTCAAGCAATCCCCTCCTCCATTTGTTCATGTCCGTGGTTCATGCAAGTTCTTTGCAGTAAGCCATTTTGTATTTTTCTCTTAACTTGATTGTTCAATGATAAAATAAATTATCCTTTTAAGGGCATTGTTGAGGCATTGAGGAACAGAATGAAAAATGTGATGTATTTGATTATGTATTTAAAAGTTATTGTTGGCTCTGGCTGGTGTAGCTCAGTGGATTAGCCACCGGCCTGTGAACCAAAGGGTCACTGGTTCGATTCCCAGTCAGGGCACATGCCTGGGTTTTGGGCCAGGTCCCCAGTAGGGGGCGTGCGAGAGGCAACCACACATTGGCATTTCTCTTTATCTCCCTTCACCTCTCTAAAAAAAAAAATAAATAAATAAATAAAAATTATTGTTGGGGTAAGCGACTTGCTTTGTTGAAAGTCTAGAATTTTTTTTTTAAAGATTTTATTTATTTATTTTTAGAGGGATGGGAGGGAGGGAGAAAGGGAGGGAGAGAAACGTCAGTGTGTGAGAGAAACATCAGTTGGCTCCCTCTTAAATGCTCCTAAATGGGGACCTGGCCCGCAACCCAGGCATGTACCCTGCCCAGGAATCAAATAGCAGCCTTTTGGTTCGCAGGTGGGTGCTCAGTCCTCTGAGCCACACCAGCCAAGGCTACAATTTTTTTTTTTTACTAGAACGTTTGTTTTTTGGCTCTTGGTCCAAATGACAGCTACATTTAGTAATTCAGCAGGAAACTAACAAAATTTTTCTTCTCTGGGTGTATTGCTGAGTGTTTTCAGAAGATTCAGTGCTTTGGAATGTTCTTTTTATACACATAGTAATTTTAATTTTGGTGATGAAAATAAAAGTGATATTAAGTTGACATCTTTCATTTTAAATGACACCCTAAATTAGCTGTAATCTTTGGCAAGTTACAGTTAAACCTATTTTACAAACCTTTGCTTGTATATGTTCATTAAATCTATTAGATCTCAAAAAAAGCAATTCAATTATAATGGAGACAGACATGAGTTTTATTATTCTTGGAGCTTCAGAAGTTATTGCTAACCTTTTCCTTACATGTACTTGCCCTAGCACTTACCTTGTATTAATTGCTAGTGATCGAAATCTTAAAACGTAGATTCATTCTTCACTTGAGCTTAGCCAAAAGGCTGAGAAGCAATAGATGCATTCATAAAGATTATACATTATTCTCGCTAGAGTTACATCTGATCTAATCCAAAAATTTGGATGACTTTTAAAAAAATTTTTTTCATTCCCCATTTCCTGTGTTGCTCCTTGTAAGGAAGTGCGATGAGGTTAAAGATGTTTGTGATCTAGCTGAAAGAGGTTCACAAACACTGTTCCCATATTTGTGGTTTTGGTGTTTCCCTTTGCACATGTGTCTTCCTTCTTCAGCTTTGTACGCACTCTGTCGAGAGAGAGAGAGAGAACTGGCAGCTCCGCTTGTGTCCTGTGCATAGATCCCGTGGGCCCAGGGGGGACTTTGTCTGTAGCACAAACCATGATGTCCAGACACTGGTGAACTAATGAACAAATGTCCTTCCAAAGATTCCTGTGTGGGCTGCCTATCAAAAAAGATGGCACTGCTGTGATTGACAGTTTCCTAGATCTCAGATATATGGCACAGTTCACTGTGAGTGAACGTCTCCATGCTCCGGGTGCTAAGCGATGCAATGAATGAAGAAAGCATGCACTCTGATCCTCAGAGTCTTGGAATTCAGATGATTAAAATAAAACTCTAGTGACCATAGTAGAAGCAGATCGAGTCCTCCTACAGTACACAGGAGGGAAAGATTAGTTCCGAATGAGGTGATCAGAGAATGTCGAATGGAAAACACGCCATCTGAGCTAGAATTTGAGGAAGAGGTAGGATTTTGATGGTTCAAAGTTGAGGAAAGGGACTCCTCTTGGCAAGAAGCAAAGGCACCAAGGCATACCCATACTGGACTAATTTGGGGTAAATGGGGGTCTGCCTGGAATATGTAGGAAAGGATATGTGAGGAGAAGTTGTGGAAGACCCAGCTCTCCAGGGAGGTTAGGACGGGACTGGGGGGTGGGGGGGAAGTGCAGGTGGAAGAGTGGGAATGGGAGACAGGGAAGGAACAGTGTCAGGGGTGGGAAGTGATGCATCTAGGGAGACCGTTGTAGGATTGTTGACGGAATAAATGTGGGGGGAGAAAAGCAACCCTGTCAAGTGGTTATCGCAATGAGACATTTACCGGCTAACTACGCCAACGGACATTTGTTTGCAAAGCCACATAAAAGTTGCTAATCTTTCCTTTTTTTTCCCCCTGGAGAAATAGAACTCTGGCATTGGGCCAACTTAGCATAACCTTTATATAAGTTTGGAATGCAAAAGAAAGAGAAAAGAATATTCATTAAAAATCAATGAAATCTTACTTGTGTTTTTAAACAAATAAATAGATATGTAGTTCTGACATAAAACATTTGTATCCGTTCGTTTTTTAAAAGATTTTATTTATTCAAATAATGGATTTATTTTTTATTTGTATCGGTTCCTTTTTATTTATTTGTATCAGTTCTTTTTTAAAAAAGATTTTATTTATTAAAGTAAAATGAAAAAAGATTTTATTTCTTTATTTTCAGAGAGAGGGGAAGGGAGGGAGAAAGAGAAGGAGAAGGAGAGAGAGAAACATCGATGTGCAAGAGACACATCAATCAGTTGCCTCCCTCACGCCCCCGACTGGGGACCTGGCCCACAACCCAGGCATGCGCCCGGACAGGGAGTCCTATGGGCGACCCTTCAGTTCGCTGGCCAGCACTCAGTCCACTGAGCCACGCCACCCAGGACAGTTCTTTTCCTTCTGAGTGACACCGGGCACATCACAGACTGTCACGTAGTGGTTTGACAGTGCATGATTTCAGTTACATTTTGTCGTAATCCACAAGTGTCCTGACAGATGTGAAGCGGAAAGCTGGCCTCTCCATGCCCTTTATTCATTTGAGTGATTTTTTACAAAAATATAATACTGAAAAGGCACAGGCATGAAGCCAAGTGACAGACCCATCGCTGTCACTGCTACTTTCCGTCATGGATACCGTCACCTCTCTGCGCTCCTGTCTGGCTCACCGGTGCAAATGGACTGGGCTGGTTCGCATTTACCCCTCTCTGCCCTGACTCCTCACACTAGGGTATCAGTACTGGATTCTACAGCCAGACCCCTTACGTTTGTGTAGGAGACGTTTGACTTCTTTTTAAGAATTGACAGTTACGAACAGGTTGAATCACCTATGTTTTAGATCATGAGCTTAGAGAAAGTTCCCATTAAATAGTTAGACTGAGATACTCAAGTTCTTATGAGAAGTTAGTGGAGGGCTCAGTTTATAAAAATACAGCACTTTTACCCCCATTTCCTCCTTCACTTTATCATTTTCCCCATATACACATCCTTTCTCATTGATATTTATCAATGAAGGATTCTCTTGCTTAATTTGAAAAAATGAGTTGCCGTTTATTATCAAGTTTCTTGGCGAAGCTCTCTCTACGTATTATTTCATTTAATCTTCATGACTAGTAAGTGAGGTAGTTGTTATTATTCCAGCTTTAGAGATGAGTGGACAGATACTCAGATGTGTTAAGTAACTTATCCAAGGACACATAGTTAGTAATTGGGAGAGCCAAACTTAAAACCAGATCTGTGTGATTGAAGCTGGTATCTTAGTATCTGCAGGTCATTGGATAATGTCATTTTGTTCAATGTGGTTTGGTTTAAACTTGATGAGAAAGAAAAAAAACTCTATTCTCCGTTGGGGCCACTGTCGGTGTGGAGTTTGGGTTTTCTCTGGTACCCTGGTTTCTGCCCACAGCCCAAAGATGTGCACGTCAGGTGAACTGGCGTGTCTACATTGTCCAAGTGTGAATGAGTATGGGTGTGTGCTTGAGTGTGCCCTGCAATGGAATTGTGTCCTGGCCCCTCCTTGTGCCCTGAGCTGCTGGGATAGGCTCTGGCCACCTGTGACCTTGAGCTGTAATCAGTGGCTTGGAAAATTATCTGCTTTTATTTATCTTTCTTAAATTTATGTATAGTTCACATTTACTTCAGCGCTTAATATTAGATGAGTCTTGGGTCTTTATTTAGAAGTTTGGTGATGTTCTTGTGACCAGAAATATGCTGTAGAAACTCACCTCTTATTTATATCAATTAGCCCGTGGTAGCACTGGTTTCATTACCCATTGTTTTGCCTAAAGTCAGTTTCCAAGAACCTATCAATGACATTAAGTAAGGACTTACTGGACTTTCTTAATGCCTCCGCCTTCCTTGATTCCCGATGATGGGACCCTGGTTTTGGTAGCGGATGAACACTGGTCCGTGTTGGATGCTTGCATGGAGGAGTCAGAGAATTCTATGAATGTAAGGGTTTCTGGAGGCCATCAGCCCTTGTGTAAAACTAAAGTCCTGTGTGTCTGGGAAGTGTCTCTATCTAACTAGATTCATACAATGCCTTGGGTAGCAATACCGCTAGTAACAGCATCCTGTTCAGGAGGAGCTAATCACCAGAAAACATGGATTTTGTGGGTAGAGGTGAAGGCAGAAAGAGGCCAACAGTTTGGAATAATGTAGTGGAAGAGCTCTGCTTTTTCACGTACTGTGTCTGATTTGATGACATCTGGGGTTTGCTTGGAAATAATGCAGGAGGAGGGGGGCTGGCGGGGGAGGGTCAGGAGCAGCCAGGGTTTGGTAGTTGTCAGGTTGTGTGACGAATGCCGAGGCTGTGTTTTGTTTTTCTGTCTATTTTAGTGAGTGCTTGAAATTCTCCATAATGGCTTTAACATTTTATTTGAAAGAACTGTTTTCATGACTTCGTAGTGATTCGATTATGTACATGTTTTCTTGTGCAAAATTTCTCTTGGATGTTTTAGTCAAAAGAAGCATTTTTTTCCCTAGCATTTGTTCCCTCTTAGAATGTCCTTTGCTTCTTTTTCTGATTATTTATTAAAGAAAGAACTCAGCTTTTCCAGTGCTGACAGTGGAGTTAACTGTCAGCTGCCGATATGGCTTCGGTACTGGCATAATTTATCTAATTTCTCTTATGAGTAACTTCTCTTTGACATTATTTTTGAACTCAAAGACTCGCTTGCATTGTTCTTGTTAGTTAAAAAAAAAAAATTCGCTAGGATGTACTTGGTAATTGGAGTCAGCTGCACTTAAGGCTGTCCGGCCAGACTGTTATTTTAGCTTTCACCAGTAGGGTTTTTAACACCAGGTTGACCTTGCTTTGAAACATTCTCAAAATACCACACTTTCATATCGATTTATATACTTTCATATTAAGACAGGGCAGTGTCCCTGGGGAAAAAAATAATGAAAACACTTACTTCCCAACGAATACAGGAATAAAGGTAGACTTAAAAAAATTTTTTTAAAGAAAAACAGGAAAACTCTTTGGGTAAAGCTTTCCCTTAGTTAGGGCACCACGCCTGTAAATGCATTCTAGTGTAGAAGTGACAGAAAGGTAGGGCACCTGCGATCAGGCGGGCTGAATCCCTTGGCCCATGTTCATCACTGCCACGTGAGTGTTTAGACTGCACCCTCTGTTTGCAGCAGAGTAGATGTTCCTGAATGCGAAATACCGAGTTCGCATAACATCATACCAATTGTATTTCAGGCAAGTGAAGCTCAAGTTTTATAAGTGTTTTCTGAAAATAAAGTCAATGTTTTTATTTAGTCCAGAGTACGGTTTCCTGATTCCTTTCTTCTCTTTGCTTGTTGCCACTGTCCCTACTTTTTGGCCACTGCTAAATTCCCATCTACTAGACTGTCAGAGGCAGAGTATATTGAAGAGTGCAGATATTCTTTTTTAAAAGTAGATTGATTTTAAAAAAAAGTGTGGTACGTTTACACAATGGAATACTACTTAGCGGTAAACAAGAAGAAAATCTGATCTCTTGTGACAGCATGGATGAACCTGGAGAGTATTATGCTGAGTGAAATAAGCCGGTCAGAGAAAGACCAGTACCATATGATTCCACGTACATGTGGAGTCCCACAAACAAAAAGTAACAAACGAAACAGAAACAGACTCATAGATACAGAGAACAGACTGACAGCCACAGTCAGAGGGGAGGGATTTGGCCGGGGCTGGGTGGGAAAGGTGAAGGGATTGAGCAAAGGAAAAGAAAAAACTCAAAAGACACAGACAACAGTACGGTGACCACCGAAGGGAGAGGTGGGTGGGCAGGTAGAAAGGTGAAGGGGGGTAGATGGTGATGGAGGGAGACTTGACTGGGGTGGTGAACCCACAATGCAGTATGCAAATGATGTATTACAGAATTGTATACCTGAAACCTGCATGATTTTACTAACCAATGTCACCCCAGTAAATTCCATTTTTTTTTAGAAAAAGTAGATTGAGAGAGGAATAGAATATTCTCAGGACTTAAATTCTTTAAAGACCTCATGACCAGCAAATCCACGTAAGGCAATTGGACTCCCTCCCATCTCTTCTGAGGTTTCTACGGGTGTCTAGATACCACAGATCCAGTGCCTGTGAAGACCGGGAACAATCCAGATCATAGCTCATACGTGTGTTCTCATGCTATATATAGCAAGTGAGCAAGCATTGTATGATGAAATGCCCCTCCAGGAAACTCTGCGTCTTCTGGTGACACAAAACCCTCAGGCACCCAGGAAGCCGTCCTTTTTAAGTTCACAATGCTGACTACTTTAGTTATGCTGCCTTTTGGAAATGTTTTGGCCCAGTATTCTTCATAAAATAATAAAAATCTGTGCAAGATTAAAATTTTATAATGGCCAATCCTCCATACCTGGAAAAACTCGCTCTGTAACAGCACAGCCATTCTCTGCATGTTCTTGAGCTTTTAAGTTTGCTTTAATTAACCCTTTATTTCCTTGACTTCTCCACGTCAACGACTGGGGTTGTCTTGGAGTGGCTGACGAAGCTAAAGGTTAAAGGTAATTTCTCACTAAGTTGATTTACATCAAAGAATAGCTTCATATAGATTAATGGAAATAATAGCACCGGTAAGGTTTCCAGCCCAGGATCAAGACAGCATTGTGAGGAGGCCCCCCTGTGACAAATTGCCGTAAACCTGTTCGGCTCACCACCGTGAGGTTTCAAACATAAAAAAAATATCAAAGTGCTTGAATTTTTCTTTCTGTTTCCTTATCAGAAATATTCATTTAGACCATAACAACTGTTAGAACAAGATAACAACTCCAGGCCAGCTGTCAAATGTTTACCATTATCAAAACTCTCCCTGGAGGGAGATGCAACTTTGGCTCGCCTCACCGGCAGTAATTTAATTTTTCCTTCATTCTGACTCGGAAATGGCAGCATTTTTCAAAGCTTCCTCCCACTGATGGCTGAAATTTTCCTTGTGAAATGATTTCCACCAGTCTTGAATCTTTCTTGTTTCTGCCGTCTTCACCTTCGCTGATGGTTCTGCAACTCATCACCAGCTATGCAAACTGACAGTTCACATCCTGGGGCAGCAGCGGGGTCTGGCCTGCAGAAAGGAGCAGCCCGACCAAATTTACGCTCACAAGATCTCTTAATTCACAAAAGCATTTGCTCTAGTTCCTGTTCTCTGCTGCAGGGGCTATGGAGAGGGAGTGGGGGTTGGGGCAGGACCATTGGGAGAATGCTCTGAAGAGAAGAGAGGCTCTCTTCACACTCTACTGAGTACACAGACTTTGGAGATGAAAAACAGACGGAGCGAGGCATTTCCAGCCATCTTGCTGATCTGTGCAGCAGTTCATTGAACTGTGCAGTGTAGCACCAGACTCTGTTATTCAGTGTTACTTTGTAAAATTGTTCTTAAATGTTCAGCGCGAATATCCCCTCCCCACCCCCATTGTTTTTTGTTTTTTTTTTTACTTAAGTTGACAAAGAATATAAAATTTAAAGAGAAATAAAAAGACCTATATTGCAATGAGACTGACCAGCAATCGCTTTCCCCTCTGGAGAGTTGTTTAATATGAAAGTCCTCTTAACAAGAGTGGACAGAGGAAGTTTTAGGTTTGATTTGAACTTCATGTACATGACATAGTTCATTTTTTTCTTCCCTCACAAATTTCAGTCCAGGCCACTTGTTTGCAGAAACTGCCAAACCTTCTCTGGCTGCTTCTAAAATACTCCTGGAATTTGAGGTTGCCTTTTATCTTCTCGGAAGAGGCACATTTCTGTCCTTTTCTCGGCAGCCCCTCGACGCCTCTGCAGAGGACTGGCCTCTGTGCACAGTCCACCTCAGACAGACGGCTGGCACGTGTCTGTCTCGTAGCCCAGGGTCACTTGTGTACCTTGTGTACCAGTTGGGGTCAGTCTGAGAATTGCCCTCGAATACAGAGTGTTTAAAGTGACTGGCCTCTTACGTGTATTTCTTTCTATACAGTCTCTCTCCAGATGTTTAAAACGACCTAATCAAATTGGTAGGGTTTTTTTCATGGCTTTGAACATGGAACTATAATTAAAGTAAAAATGGTAGAATCCTGAGCTAGAGAAGCTGATTTGAATTCTAGGCTTCACTGCATCCCTCAGATGCTGTCCCTGGAACTGCGTCCCTCAGTTGCTGTCCCTGGAACCCTCCCAATCACGGTGAAAGGATGGGATCGTGGCTGATAACACAGTCGAGGCCCCGGTCGGGATCCCGTGAATCCAGAACTCGTGATTACCCTGCATTGATGCTGTCTTTGAACTGTCTGTAAAGTTCAGGAAAATTGGTATTTTAAATAATATTTCAGAGGAGAACATTCATTTACTGAAGAAAACAAAAACACTGCGACCACTTTTACTCACACAGTCAGTTGTGTATGGCATTCCCAATTATGGGTGTTTCTTACATCAAAGTCTACAAAACAGACTTCTGCCTCTCAACAGGCGTTCTTCTTAAGTATAACTCACCTGTTTCCTTGTTTGAGACCCTCCAGTTCCCTGATTGCCCGAGGAGAGGGTTTTTTTTATCGTCTTCCTCGTGATTAAGTTGTTTTTTATTTATTGAGGTGACATTGGTTAATAACATTATATACATTTTAGGGGTACAATTCTATAATACATCATGTGTATATTGTGTTGTGTGCTCACCACTCATAGTCTGAGACTTCATCCATCACCAAATATTTGATCCCCTTAACCTTCTTCAGCTTCCTCTCCTTCCCTCCCCTCGTCCCCATACCCCTTCCCCTCCAGTAACCACATACTGTTGTCTGTGTCTGTAGGTTTGTTTGTGCTGTTGGTTTGTTCCTCTCTGTTTCATATCCCACATGAGTGAAATCATATGGTTCTTGTCAAAGAGGTATTTTTATATTCTCAACAACGCTTTGGGAGTACACACTGAGAAGAAGCCTGCGTGCTGGTTGGGGAAGCAAATACCAATACAAGAGAGTGGGCACTATCCCCACTATCCCCAAGAGAAGCCTTATGGAAAGTAAGTGCTAGAGGTGTTGTAGATCAGTGGAGATATTTGGAAGGTTTTGAAAACATATACATATGTATGTTGTTTGCTGAACCTTCCAAACATGCACGCACACACAAAAGTTCTTTTAAAAATATGTATTCACTATTTAATATTTATTTATTTATTTTTAACTATTTTATTTATTTATTTTTAGAGAGAGGGGGACAGAGAGAGGGAGAAAAACATTGTTTGGTTACCTCTCTCATGCCCCAGCTGGGGACCTGGCCCACAACCCAGGCATGTGCCCTGACTGGGAATCAAACTGGTGACCTTTTAGTTCACAGTCCAGCGCTCAATCCACTGAGCCACACCCACCAGGGCTCTTTTTTCACTATTATTATTATTATTATTATTATTATTATTATTACTATTATTATTATTTCCAGAGCTTGATATAATCTCTGCTGCATAAAATGTTTACCTGACATATATGAAATCTCCTCCAACTTATTTTATTTGGTGTAGCAGTTCTTGTAATACCTACCTTTTATCGCCCACACCAGCCAGAGCACGTTTTGTGCCAGACACTGTTCCAAACTCTGTTCCAAACTATTCATGGAGGACGCAGAACCTCGGGTGCTGTGCGGCCGTGTTTCAGGGGTGGGGCCGAGCAATCACCTGCCTCTAAGGTCGCTGCGCCTGTTCCAGTCCATGCTGCCACTGCAGGAATGGGGGCTTGGCATTGTCAGGCCTTGTGTGTAGTCAAGAGAGATAGGAAATTCACATTTTTATGGGTATTTTCTGATTTTTAAAACAGTACAGGCGAAATAAAAGTTGGTGACTTTTACATGGTATACCCAACCTCATTTTACCTCTATAGGGTAGGTGCGATGCTTTGCACTTGCCCACCGTCCGCAGAGCTAGTAAGTAGCAAAAGCAGAATTCTCCCCCTGATCTGTCTTACTCCAAAACCCATGGGGATGCCGTGCTCCCTCTCTTCTCCCCTAGACTCGGGGGAGTGGTGCTGGCGGGAGTGTTGGCAGAAAAGTGCCCTGAACAAAACGATCACGTCGTGTAGTCCTGTGCTGTACAGTGTCCTCTTCCAGAGCAGAGTCACTTACAGCTGTGGGGCGAGTCAACTACAACACGAAGGTATCGGTAGCTGAAAATATCCAACAAAAGCGCTGTCGCCTTTGCCGCAGATTTAGCACTTCAACCTCAGGGCACTTCTAGAAAAGCTTCGCAGATGCCCTTCCGTCGGTTGTAGAGTTCTTCGGGTTTCACAAAGAGTGGCGTAAGTACTGGTGGCAATTTTACAAGGCCTGACCTTGCCAGAGAGAGGAGAAACCAGCAGTTCTCAGGATCTACTAAATATTTAATCACTTTTGGTAAAATTCTATGTGAACTTTGTGGCCTGAAGGAGTTAACACACCTCCACAAACCCTCCTTCAACTGGTAAGATCAGCCCCATTATTATTATTATTATATACAGCTGTAAAAAGCTGGCTACATAGCATAAATTGAATTGAAACACTTAGGCCACAGGATTACTCAAGAAGAATTGTATTGCTTGTTCGGTCATATATTTTGATCTTTATTGCCAGTAGTTTATTCTCATGAGAGTTGGGGATTAGCCTTGCTTTTAAAGTAAAAAGTGCATCTATGAGGGTAAAAATATAAAATGAAAATAGATTTTTAATGGCAACTCTGGTTCTTAGCATTAATTTTACATGCATTTTTCATTCTGAACTTTTAAACAGTTTTGAGAAACATATGAGAGATTTGTGAACAGGGGCAAGAGAGGGTCAAATGTATCAAATCCTGGGATTCCAGCAAATGTAGGATTTGTGGAAGAGCAGAGAAGCACACATGTGTGGGGAATGTGAATTAAAATAAAACCTCGCTTTGTGGAGGCGTGGAGAAGTGAGTGCACCACATTATGGCAGATGTCTGAGGCGTTAGTCTTCTTAATAAATTAACGAAATATTAAAATAAACATCAGTTTTATCAGTTTGCATTTTTTTCCCCTCTCTGGATGAAAGTGTTTCAGGAAAAACCATAAAAGAATCTATGGTAGCTCAGAGAGGCTAAACTCAACAGTTGTTTTCTTTGAAGTCCCTGGCCATGAGGTTAATTGCCAAAACTGCTTGTGGAAAAGGTGGTAACAATTTAACAAGACTGTACAACTGCAGGGCCTTAGATGAATATCAGGTGTTTGCAGATGTTTTTTCCTAACAGGAAAGGGGGTGGGGAGGAGAGAAGGAACAGAATGAGAAACAGGGGAAGAGAGGGGCCTGAATAAAGTCCCAACTAAACAGCCAATAATTCTTTGTTTGCTTAGCCAATCATCCTGTAATTGGCCAGGAGGTTAATAGGAGTCTATTGATTGGTCAGGAGGAGTGCTTACTGTGGCTACTTTTACAGTATGCTCCCAGACAGAAGGCTGCAATTACTGGAGCTCTCATTCCCGCTCTTTAGGGCCATTGCTGCCCTGATTTATGAAACCTGATCAGGTTGCTGTTGGCAATTTATGTTTTAAGCGTTGCCTTCTGGGTCTTTGCTGCTTATGGGCCAGCGTCCTAGTTCTCATCATTTATTGTGGTCATTTGAATAGGTAAGCTTATTTATGACTTATTGAAGTAGGAATACATTAAAAATAATAACCACCACCCACGTGGACTGAGAAGTGGGAACAATCATACAAGATGTGTGATAGAGCCCTATTTGCTCTTTTAATGGAAAGTCTGCTACCAGCCTAGAGTTTACATTAGATCAAGAAATAAAAATAAGCGGTCCTTGATCTGCCTTTAATAGGCCTGTTTCTCAACTGTCCTCATTAATTCGCACTTATCGATTATACTTGGATTTCCTTTGTATCACTTTAAATAATTAGATTTGGTCACTGGTATTTTACAGGTAAGGAAACTGAGGCCTGTGGAAAAGGTGTTTAACCATGCAGACCGCTTCTGGAGCTTGTGATGGGGCTCTTCTGTCTTAACCCATCCTGACCCGGTCCTGACCTTAGCTTTACTAATAAGGTACTTACCTCCTTGTTTCATTTCTCACTTGCTAAACTCGACTATAAATCCTTCCATTACTCAGGAGCTTGGTTTCCACCCTTGCTCCAACCTCCTTTTGTAGTTCAGAGTTGCTGGGAGGCCCGGTGAAGGAAAGTAAATCTCTACTGATGATAAGGCCCTTGAGCCACAGATCTCTGGGTAGCCACAGATCTCTGGGTAGCCACAGATCTCTGGGTCTCGCAGCTGGGTTTCACCTCCTCTCCGGACTCGACACTTAAGGCCATGTGACCATAGCCACTCCTGTGATTGCTACGACTTCTTCCTGTTTCTCCTACTTTTGAAATTTTACTCCTACTTAAAAGAAAAAAACATGTTTAACGACTTTTGCAAATCCTCTCATTGCTTCTAAAGATCTCCGTCCTTCAGCCTCCATACTTTGTTTGGCTGCTTTATTCCAGCCACTCTTTTCTAGGGCAGAGTGGTGATGCCCGAAGACCACAATGGTCCCTGCTGATGGTGCTCCTGAAAACACGGGGAACATTCCTAAGACCCACGGGCAGAAGTGTGGCGAGCAGCAGCCCCACAGAGGGACAGTACAAGAACGGCTAGGCTCCTCTGTGTGCCCATGGGGAGCAGCGTTGTGACAAGGAGCAGAGGGGCTGTGGTGGGTAGGCCAAGTTGATTTTTTTGAGAAAGGCTAAATCTGCAAAGGTGGTGCCGAGGTGTGAAAGCGGCAAGCCCTGCTGCAGAGCCCAGAGAATGCTGGGTAGTGAGAGATGGTGGGCACTTTGAACCACAAGAGAGGGCCAAGTGATTCAGTTCCAAGCTTCATGTTTCATTTTATGATGAAGAGTGTAAACTCTTGAGGTTATGTTAGAAAAAAGAACCAAAAAACGAACTATCCCAATTTTGTAGATGCCTGGTCATCTTTCTTTTGGAGAGAAAGGTGCCCTCCAGTTTGGTGGGCACACCTCCCCTTATAAAGACAGCAGGGAAAGATGAGGCTGCCTCACCTGAGGCAAAGGACCTACAGCCTCCCACAGGGGTTTTCCCTGTAAGGGGATCACTTATTATTGAACCATCGTTACTTGTGCCGTCCCGACGTCTCAGGAGATAATGTGTTTCCTTCTTCCTTCTGTTAAAATTTGTCTTCTATCATGTTGTTGCAACTCATGATTTTTGGCATCCTCTTAAGCTCACTAGAGCTCAGAAGACCCTTAACAGTTCTCTCCCCTCTCTACCAAGTGTGCATGGAACTCTCTTTCTCTTCCTGTTGCTTCTGCACATAGCTTTTTTCTGCCCTCCCCCTCACTTTTGGAAGTCTATTCTGATGGTGAATCCATCTTTTCTGAGAGTGAGAGTCGTTTAGATTATCCTGGCTACCCTGTTGTTCCCGTAATGTCACCATGTAGGACAGTGTCAGTGCGGTAATTATGGTTCAAGTGCAGCAAAATGGTGGTAGCTCCATCTCCTGTAGGGTGTCCACCACCAGTTCCACTGGACTTTGTGATGATCGCTCCTTTCTCCCTGGTTTGTATACAGGCACGATTACGCTTGCTGTTTTCCTGCTGAGTTATTGTTTTGTGAATATCAGATGACCATGGGCCCAAAAGATCCGGCCTCTCCAACCCCCACCCCCAATATAATGTGACATTTCCTATTTACTTAATTTGACGTGCATAAGAGAAAGTAGCTTGGTACTTCTGAATAGACTGACATGTTCTTTGGTCTTTGCTTTCACCATAAGCTAAAAACTTCAGAGCCGCAGAGAAAGGTTTACAAACTGCGTTCTCCCCACCATTGGATGTCCTTAGGATCCTCGCATTGGTTTATGTGTTCTCATTTTTGCCAGACGTCACTGTTGACCTCATTATTAACTTTTATATCAACTTTTATGTCAGAACTCAGCAGCATTTATAAGGTTCTCTAGTGACACAGTGATGTCTGAACTTTTATCTTCTCATTTGTGGGCAGAGTCTTTTAGTGTTTTCCAAAGGAATCAACAACCAACAACAACAAAAGTGAACAATTTGCATTCTGGAACTAGACAGGGTCAACGTCTTGTGTGTTGATAGTCCTGTACTGTTGACAGAGGAATTGCGAGAAAGGAGAATAATCAGACCACAATCCATCCTTTAAGAGAAGGGAAGCAAAAGGGCTGAGTACGTTAAGCGTGGTGTTCATCCCCCAGGATACTTTGTTCTCTTGAGGGACCTTTCCTGTCGCTATTTGTCCCACTGCCTTCCTTTAGTTTAGTTGTGTTTTATTTTATTTTGTTTTGAGCCAGCTGTGCCCTTTGCTGGATGACCATGAATAAAAAGCGGAGGGAGGGAGGTAGGGAGGGAGGGAGGATAAGGAAAGAATAAAGGAAAAACTTATGTAATAAAGCAGAGATGATAAAATGAGAGTTGGAGCAAATACAACATTTGGAGATAAAACGATAAAACTTTGGGTGCTGACTCAGCCATGTCACACTCGCCTTTTTGGGAGAACTCGGGGAGATGTTTTGGCAAAATTCTGAGATTTTGTTTTTATAGTTGTGGGGCAGAATTGCCACCGCCAACTTTAATATTCTTGAGAAACTAGGATATGACTTGGGTTAATCACTGGAATATTTATTGTTTAATATAAAAAGGAGTAAAATTTATTGTGAATAAAGGTATTGGCACCAAATATAATTTTTTTTTTTAAATCTAAGTTTGAAATATTCTGTTGATTGAATTCTAAATGCAACTGCTTTTTTGTTGCTGTTGTTTTGTTTGGTTTTTGGCTTTCAAAAGACAACATGAAGCGTTTCAGAAATGTGTTCCTCTCTGCACTTTGCCTTGAAATTGCTGTTTGGGTTTGGAAAAGTGACTGGTAAACAACAGAGAGAATTTTGAACGAGACATTTCAGGCACCGTGGAAGTTGTTTGCATTGTTCACTTGTGTGTGATGACCTCCACAGATTTATTTTACTATACAATGAGAAGAAAAAGTGTAAAAATTACATGTGATTAAAAAAAAATGTTTCTCCATCCTAGAGCATGGATTAAAGAAACTTTGACAGAGTAAAAAAATAATAAACATACAATTTGATAGGAATTTTGGCAAAAGTTATCAGAGACAAATAGTAGTGGGTCAACTAAATTGATGTATTTATAGGAAAACTTGAATTGGGGCAATAAATATGTCTTTAGGGTTTGGTGGCATCATAAAGTATTTGTGCTTTATTCTTTGTGATTTATTGCTTTATCAACAGAGGTGAGCGTTTGTGTTCAGAAGTGGATAATTCACACTTAAATCTTGTGTCCTCTATTTAATCAAGCTTAAATTACAGGTTAAGTGTGCTGTTCCCCCCACCCCCCAAAAAAGCTACAGCAAAAGTGTAATATTGAACTTGAATCTTAATTTCAATCTGCCACCCAAGGCCGAGTTTCTACATCTGTCTAGGGGCAAACACCTCTGGTATTTGTCAATAAGCAAAGAAAAATATTGGCTTTCAGATAACAAGCCATGTGCTGGACTGGCGACAGTCAGCAAGCGAGCGAGTTCCAGTGACTTCAGCTCGCTCTGGCTTCACTGTGTCCGCCTGGCAGACCCCATATGGCATTATGGAAACCAGCAAATGAAAACCATATTGATCAGCCCTGAGAACAAATGTAAAAAAGGTGGTCTTGAGGAGGAGCCGAGGAGAGGAATGCTTGCCTGGTCAACCTGATAGGCCCTTGTTAAGGCCTTTTAATCATTTATTAACGTAACCCTCCGTCTTCCCTTTCCACTCAGATTACCTCAGCCACAGAACATCCTGCTCCATTTATCTTTTAATGTTTCCTTTATTTAATTTATTTTTAAGCTCTAAGTTAGACTCTTATTTCAGAATTGAGTTTTACTTTTCATGGGATTGTTTTAAGTGACTTAAGTGACTTTTCCCAACGAGCTCACCAGGCATTCAAAGGCAGAAAAGCATTTGCTGAGATTCACCTCATTTACTTGGTATGCACCACAACCAGAAGCAGAGGGACAGGGACAGGCAGCCAGATAGATTTTAAAAAAAAAAGGAGGAGAGGAAAGCTGAGTTGTTTCTATAGCTAAATCTCTGGTTAAGGTTTGGGCCAGTGTTTCCATGCCAATGGGCTTCTTTCCGGGGTTTGGAAGGTAGCCGAGCACAGTCACTTCAGGTCTCACACCGGAATCTCAGTCACCTTTCTCTTTCCTCTTCATTCTGTGACTTCCGTAGAAAGCAAGCTGGCGTTTTTCTTTTACCTTGTTGCCGTGGGAGGAAATCACAGTCATATCCAGTCTGCCTAAATGAGATAGAGGAATGGAAGTGTGTGGTTTGTTGGAGGGCTTTGTTTTCCTGGGGTGTTCTCACCTGAAGTGCATCTCGGAGGTTTGTGGGTTGCTGCCTCCCCCGCATCACACGCAAACCTAGGTTTGAATGGGCTTGCTTCTCTGCCCACCTCTCTCCCCTTCCAGCGTCTGCCTCCCCTCACGTGGTTATGTCCAGGTTCATCATTTGGTAAGAAATTTCAAAGTTGTTTTTTCATAGGGAGCTGTGTCCTTCTGTAGTTGATAAGTAACCTGTGGATATGAGTCCTTGGAATATTAATTGGCATCTGATAATACTTGTTTCTCCCCTGCTTTGGGGCATAAATCCCCCCTTAAAGAGACTCACACAAGCAAAAGAAGCTGAAATACAGATGTAAGTTCCTGCCCTGGAACTGGTGTGTACAAACCAACTTGATGATAGGCTCTTTCCTGAGCTATTCAGCTAATTGCCAAAACCGAATATTTGCTTTTTTTCCCTCCCTTTTCAAACCGCTTTACACACAGAGAGAGAGAGAGAGAGAGAAAGAAAACCCTCTTCAACACTGAAAAACTGAGGTGTCATTTTCCTGTAAATTTAACATTGAGTTCTGAAATAGATATTCATAAACAGCAAAAATTGTGGTTAATCTTTGGGTGCTGTGGGCGACCGAATCATTGAACTTTCTTTTTGCTTTGGACTCCTTGTCTGTGGATGTTTTGCCTGATTATTTGTATCCTTACTTTTCTATGTTTTCTTTGCTTTCTCATGCATTTGGGTATCAAAAGATGCACGATGGATCTAATTATCTAACTAGAATCAGGAACTTTATTTTGGTTTTCCCTTGGGACTTCAGAGATACCTTCAATAATGTATTTGAAAAAAAAATCCATGTGTAAAACCTATCTTTTCTTCTTGCATGCTCATTGATTTCTAAGTGCTTTTCTTCATAGACTCGCGTTACTACCCCACTTTGCTTTCTGGGCTCTACATCAGACGGTACAGGCGTGCTATCTGTGCAAGACTCACTCTCCCTGTGTGTTGCAGAAGGACAGAACATTAAACAGTGAGTGGACTATGCAGAAACGCTCTCCCTCTCTGGCTCTTTCTTGTCCTCTCTCTCCCCGCCTCCTCCCTCTTTTTTCCACTCTTCCCTCTCCTCTTCCTCTCTTCCTCTCTCTCTCTCTCTCCCCCCATTCCCAATGGGAGTGTTGTTTATAGAGCATTATAATTTATAACTGAAGAGAGTGGATTTAATTTCAGTGGAGAGGCTCGCCAGCAGGGCGCCAGCCTGCAATCATATGAATCAGCAAGCTGCAAACTCTATTGAATGGAAAGTATTATCGCTGGCCACAAACGGACACTGTTTCTCCTAAACAACTCCCTCGGTGCAGGAAGACTTTGTCTCCATTCATCTATTTTACATATCCACTTCTGTTTTAATTCTACCATTTCCTAAAAGTGTTTTCTCTTTTGGTTGCAACTTTTCTCTAACTACCTTATTTCCTGGCCCAACATTGGAAACTGCTGTTGTATATTTCTGGCTGATTTGATATTTCTTCTGTCTGCATCCTTACCGTGTATGACTTTAGCTTTCCCCTCGCTTCTCCTTCCTGCATACAAGTCTTTTTTTTTTTTTAATGGGAACCGATAAACATGCAAACAAGACTGTGATGAACCATTAGCATTAATATTGTAAAATGCTAGTCAGTTTCAATCACCTAAACTTTTATGTAATCATGGATATTTTGTTTTTACTCAGATATTTTTTTCTACATCCATGGAAAGATTTATTCTCTTGTCCTTCAAACATCTGGGAGATGATTTCTTCTTTACACGACCCATCAAATCTCTTGTGATGTTTAACCTGTACCTTTATGCCCCCTTTTCAGTGTTTTTTTTTAGAAAAAGTACGAAAATACTTGCATGACATTTTGTGGCTGATGTTTGTTTTAATCCAACACCAGCTGCTTTCATGTAGTTAAGGTAAATCTCTGAGTCATTTTAAAAATCAAATTACACCTACAAGGCTGGTACCTTTCTCAAACATATTTTACTGAATTCATGTAGCTGTTATAAGTGTTGGTAATTTTGGTAGTGCAACTTTAAGATTAGAGAGATTACATTAATATTTCATCAAATATCAGACTATCTTCATCCAGACTTGAATAATTTCAACACTCACGTCTTAATGAAATCCAAGCTGCGCAAATAGCTGGTTGACTGATACTGGTTTTTACTTAAAGGGAGAAGGCGTTAGTCCACGAGGCAGTGAGGAAGCGTCAGTGAAGGAATTCTATTTAGACATCGATGGAAAAGCCAGGCTAGTCTGACTACATTTGTTTACAATAAAGGACTTATATGCTTAAAAAATACTAACAAATAGAAAAGTTAACAAATAACAAAAATGCTAAAAGCTCAGAAATTTGTTATGAAATTCATGTTTTCTTGTCTGAAGTGTATTTTCGTGTTGTAGATGTAAGGGAAAATTATTTTTATATTAGTTTGCATAGTTTCTTGAAACAATTTAACATCAACAAATCAAAATATATGTAACCATAATTTTTCTCATTTAAAGCACAGACTTAAGAATCCATATGTATTCATAAATTTTCTCCTTTCAAGCTTGAAAATAGAGTTATAGTCTTCACTGTCTCAGCTAGGATTTTTTTTTTTTTTTGCCTTTGATTACTCAGTAAGAATTACACACAGGAACAGAAAATCAATATATCTACTTCTGCTTATTTTCCAAATTGAATGTTGCTGTGGTTTAGTATCAGAGAAGGTACACCCAGTGTCAGCTCAGAGAAGGCTCGTCTGGTTTAGTTTTCCATTTCTGGTGGTGGTAGTTGTTGCCTTGAACAACAATTAAATGTCAACAAAGGTAAAATTTCTTATCACTTCGTTTTTCTTCCAAGAAGTAGTATGTGAAATGGGAGAGAGAAGTGTGAAGTGGCTGGCAGGTGAAAGTATGTGTAAATCCTTTTATTTCTGCCTTCAGACCAGGTGGTAAGCTGATGCACGACGTGTGCATTTTTGTTGAATTAAGATTAGAAGCAGTACAGGCGGCTCTGTAATGAACACGCCCGCACAGAAATCCCGAGCATTTCAGCATCCTTGAGGAGGGAGAGCTGTGCCGAAGCCACTCAGGTTGTGTGACTCAACAGCAGGGGAGAGGCTCCTGGCTTCATTGTCCTTTTCAGAGGCAGGCAGAGGGAGGGCCTCTGTGTCTCCACCTCGGTGGTGTGGGCTTAGTTACTGCGTTTCGTTTGTTGTGTTTTGACCTGAAAGATGTCCCCCTTTCTACCTGTAATGGAACGTAAGGTCCAAGACAAGCGTGGTGTATCTGTGCCTTATTCTGCTTAATTCCTACTTGGAAAAAAAAATCTAGCCCAAGAACTCTCAGAACCCAGCGTAGAACAGACACAATCTCTTTGCTTAGATATTATAAGCAAAGGATTAGTTTCTTTAAATTATTTCCATAGTTAAACGAACACATAGTCCTTTGAACATTTCCTACAGTTGAAATAGAAGAAAACTGTGCTCGATAGCTATGATTCAAATAAAGTGACATATTGAAAGTAGAATCGCCTATAAACGCATTTGTCCAAAATGTTTCTATCCTACAAGGTTCGAAAAGTATTAACAAAGTGCAGGGATGTGCTGCTCACTAAAAAGTGGCTTTTTCGTGGCCTGAAGCAGGGTCGTTGTTTATTCGTGCTTTTTCTTTGTTTGCACAATTCTTGCACATTAAAGTGGCCTGACCTCTTAACATGTTATCTGATCCCTTGATCAGAAAAACTTTTATTAAAGAGTGGATTTCTAAAATGTTCCTCAGCAACCTCCTAGAAGTCCCTACCCTGGTCGTGCAGGGAATATTCTGCGTTTGTGTAATTGCCATTGGCTTCCTTGACTGTTCATATCTAGAGTTTCCAAGTGTTGTTTTAATAAAACGCGTTCAGGCATCGAGGCCGACAGCTACGCTTCCCCTCCCTGTAACTCTGCTCCTGGACCGTGTGCTTGGCTGACTTAGCAAAGCTGAGAAGTCGGCTGCGTCTGTGGGAGCCAAGTCTGCTTTGACTGGGAGCAGTTGATACACCGTTTGTTTTCTTTTCTAAATATCCCAGGAGTTTTACTTTCCATTTAGTAGGACTTTTGAAAAAAATCATTGCTTTGGGCTAAATGTTTACCATTTCTTCCAAAGTCTACAGCCCCAAAATATTTTAAAAAAGAGGTCACGGCCTTATTTCTGATCGTCACGGATAACACTGTGGTCCCTCCAGTTAAAATTGTGACCTTAGTGGGGGATGGGGAAGGGCCCCGCTGGTGGCTGCTTTCCTCACGTTTTGGGGCTTTGAAGTGTTCCTGCAACTGATATAAATGCGCAGGGGTTCAGGGGGAGGCAGCTGGCTGGCAGCGACAGATTAAAATATTTCTGACCCACAAAAGTAACCAAATGCCCATATTTCTTCATTTAACATAATTAATACCTTGTATTTCCACTGACTTTGATAAAGTGGCCTTCCTCCTCCCACCCCAGCCCCCTCCCCTCTGTCAACTTTGGGAAGACTGCAAGAGATCTATAGTTAAAATACTCTGCAGATGATGAAGGATAGCATGTCTTAAAAAAGCGAACATCAAAAGTCTCAATTAGGTTGCTGCCTAGCAGGAAGCTTATAACCACATTAAAATGGAAAAGTTATTTCATTTTTAGTATACTGTATTTCAGCAGCAAAGGTTGCAATCTAAGAGCAAAATGAAACATTTTGGTTTGGCCGTCAAGTAAACCCACATTTTGTTGTAAATGTACAATTATAGGCAATATAGGCAAAGAAAAGTGTTGAACATTTCTTATCAAATGTTGTTAAAGAGGGACTCGGTGCACTTGGTATTTAGAAAAAGCCGGGGATGGATTTGGGTCACGTCCCAAGGTCTACTTGTTGCATTTAATTTGAAGCAGTTGTCCACATTTCGTTGTCGGGCACACTGGTTTTCAGTTTGTTCTTTCAAAGACAGGCGGTGGCACCAAATATGCCTCCTGGTTGAGGCCATATTTGATTGGTCATGTGATTCTATCTGCGTCGTCTTTTCTTTCACTTTGCACGTTAGTATGCACATTTCTAAGAGAAAAGACAGGCGATCTCGTTATTTGAAACAATCTAAGTAATGGCTGAGCAAGCCATCTGGAAAGGTGATGTCAGCTGAGGGCAAGGGTGGCTGCTGGTGAGGGTTGTCGTTCTCCCGGCCCCCACCCCCGGACCCCCCACCCCCAGCCCAACACACACACCAGCCTCCGCAAATCCAGTTTCATGGTGCCTGAGTCACTGTCTGGTTGGTTGAACTCATTCTCCTCAGCTGATATTTAACTAGTAGCTTGTCCTGGAAAAGGATCAGTACTGCCTTCCCAGTCCTTTCCAAGCACGCTGGACAGAGATGGGCAGCCCTGATCTGCTGTGATGGACAGAATTCCATGACCTCAGTCTCTTGTAGCGGGAGAAGACACACGTTTAGTGCAGTGACCGAATTGGATTCCTTCTGTTAAGAAATCCTAACTTTGTGCTTCATAGCCAGATAAATGTAGAGCTGATTTACATTTACAGGCCGATTGCAGATTTGGTTGATAGAATATCAAGTTTGTTCTGAAAGTGGACAGTTGTACTACCCCAAACAATATGGGTATATTCCTGGTCCTGTGCTATTTTTTAAAAAAAAAATTGAAGGTGTCTTATTGGAAAATATCCCGGGTGAGTAAACAGAGTGCGTTACGTGTGGAGCCGCCATTCATAGAGGAGGGTGTATGGGTCCCATGAAAGTGGGAGCCCCGGGAAGAGTCAGGTTCTCTGAGACGGGGCTGGTGGGGAATCCTGTCATGGGTGGGTGGGGGCTCCCTGTGGAATGGCAGACGTGCTCCTGACAGCTGGGCTTTGTTTTATTCCCCACAAGTAGATGAGGCACATGCGTTTGCCTCCACAGAGAGGGTTTTCTCGTATTATGTGGCCGAAGACAAAGGACAGGCACACACACCATACTGTGTTTGGCGATGCGCCGATGGGGTCCCTCGCCGCCTTCCCCGGGCTGCGGTCTGCCATGCAGCCTCAGGACAGCGCCGGTGCCGGTCATAAACTTGATGGGTATGGTTCACTGATTTTTTTGGACTCTGCATTTATTTTAGCAGACTTCTCTGATAGCTTTTTGCAGTTTTCAGCTTTTTGTTGTTGAAAACAAAAATAATAAGTAAACCAGTTCAGGGATCCGTCTCTCTTTCTGAACCTGATGCCATGCCATGGTGCCCTCCTTGGGGTGGAGCTGTGCCTCTAGCCAGGGCTGGAACCTGAGGAACCACTCCTGGTGGAACATGAGAAAGAACAGGGTATTACTTACATTCTTAATGTCCCTGCCTTTTCTTAGTGAGACATTCAAGGGAACGAACATGGTGCTTCTCCTTAAAAATTATATTCGTGCATATCTTGTCCAAGTTTGATACACAGTCTTACTTTGTAAATGATCAAGGCAACATTCTGTTCACGTTCATCCATCAAAGTTGGGTTGAATGGCGTTGTGTCGCTCAATGTAGTGGTGAGGACCTAGAATGCCTCTACCAGAAAAGATGTCGTTCCCATTATGTGAGCGAAACATTGCGGCACGCGGGACAAACATTACTGGGTACGACATTTCTTCCACGTAATAATGTAGAGGATCAGCTCTTCTTCACGATCAGGGGATGGGGTAGCTTCTTTTGTCCTAACATTTGACCAAGTGGCATTTTAGATTTGAAGGAATAGATACGTTATTCCAGGGTAGAGCTGCCTAGCTTCCTTACTTAGTTTAAATTAAAGGTTTCATTCCAGAGTCCTTTCTGGAATAGAGTTTAAGAATATTTCATTGTGATAACATTCCATTTATCTAGGAGTCAAAGACACAAAACTAAAATGAACTGAAGATTTAATCGATGGAACCGTATTGTTAGGCGCTGAAATGATTGATAAGGATGTGAGGTTTTTTAATCATTGGAGACAGCAATATTGGGAGATTTATAAAACCCTTAGTAGAGGCAATGAGAGTACCATGGTGTCACATGTAAGGTGATTCTGAAACAGCGGCACGACACTAAACTGTCTCCTAAACTATCAAAGAAGTTTCAAATTATGTTCAGTATAGTATTCGTGGGAAGCATGCTTCATTATTTTCTAGTTCCTTATGTGTTTGGATCAACCTATGATAGCCACGTTACCCCTTCCTTAACAAGAATGTTCTGTTAACCCCAACGTGTTACGTCCTGTTCGATCCATTTCCGTGGTCTGTTTTGAGAATGCTGAGCCACACACACCTTACACGGGTGTTCAGATGGAAAGGAGACCCTCCCCAGTGGGCTCCCCACAGAGCCATCTGCCCCAGAGTCAGAGAGCCGGCCTGGGAGAACACAGGTGTGAGGGTCCGTGCCCCTTGGACTCTTAGTCCTTCGATGCCCTGCCCTGTCCTTGAAGTTTCTTCGGTTGTTTGCTACATCCCGAAGGAAGCTCTGTTGGGCCCAGAGCACTTGAATTAGAGACTTTTCTCCCAAAGGAGGCCCTGGGAGCCCAAGGCATTAGAACAAACACCGCAGAACTCAGGTGCTCTCCAGGAAAGAACTTAGTCTTACTGCCCACTGTTACTTAACTTGGCCACACCTGCTTCTGGGGGCATTTACATGATTTTTTTTAAAAAAGTATTCTAATTTATAGAGAACTCTTCACTCACATTGCCTCAATCTTTGAAAGGACTCAGGCAGTAATTCTTCTATATTCTGTAGATGAGTACACTGAGGCTTAGAGATGTTAAGTAATTTCAGCTTAGTGACCAAGTGTTAGAGCTGGCAGTTAGACTGAGGTTGTATAAATCTCAACACTGTCTTGCTCCCCCGTGACACCGCCTCGTTCTTTGTGATGGCAATGATCACAGCTGAAGTGGGGAATTGCTACTTTGGCTTCTCAATGGACAAAGGAAACTGAGTCTCTTGATAAGTGTTCCCCTATTATTATCGCTAGTTTAGGAGATGACCCTGCCCAGTTCCTTTTCATCCTTGCAAAAGAAAACACCTTCCCCAGGAGCTCCTTTTGGCAGGTTATCAACAAGCTTGGATTCTTTCATAGCATCTTTTTATCTTATAAAGAAGCTCATATAATTGATAGCTTCATTGGTCTTCCCTCCCAACAACTTCAAGTTAAAAGGCAATTTGTGACAGGGCCTTGAGATGCTAGGTTACAGCCGTCGGAGGATTTTCTTCTTTTGTGAAATAGGTAGAGTTTTATTGAGTCCTTACTGTGTTCTTAGCCATGTGGGAGACAAGAAAACTTTGTTCCTTTCTCAATTCGAGGAGCTTTAGTTGGGGAAGATGAGGCATGAATGCATTTGAAGTACTTCCAAGATGAAGAAATACCACAAGGCCTTATATTACCAACTGCAAAATTAACGGCACAGATAGAAAGTGCTTTGTATTCAGGGAGGGGTGAACCATAGTCCTAGAATTGTAACACTGGTAGAGTCCTTATCTAGTCCTACCACCTTAATAGAAGATAAAACTCAGCAAAGTTAATATACAAGCTTAAATTTCTGTGGTAAAATATCGCCATATCTATCTAGACTTCAAATTCAGATCTTTTCATTGACTGTCTCCTGCCTAAACTAGACCCTCTCCCTGACCTGTAAAGACTTGGATTTTTGAGAGAGAAATGTAATCTTGCCATCATTATTTTTTAAAATATATTTATTGATTTTAGAGAGAAAGGAAGGGAGAGGAGAAAGAGAGAGAAATATCATTGTGAGAGAGAATCATCGATTGGCTCCCTCCCATATGCACCCTGACGGTGTATGGAGCTTACAACCTGGGTCTGTGCCCTGGCCGGGAATCAAACCCCCGACCTTTTGGTGTACGGGTCGATGCTCCAGCCGACTGACTCCTAGCGGCCAGAGTGCCATCAGCATTTTTAAGCTTTCCTATAAATAATGTCTACACTCTGGAAGATCTTGATGACTCCTAAACATCAATCTGTTCACATCTGTCATGTGGATCTGTCTTGTCCCTTGAGCCTTTTCTGTTTCTCCTTCTCCTACATTTGGTATTTATCACTTAATCACCATGCTGCAAAAATGGTTTGACAGCATTTTGTATATAAAAGGCAATCAAGTAAAATTTAATTTATTTTGAACAGTGACTTAGAATCTTTAATGACTGCATGAAGACTAGGTCCTAATTTTCTCACCTTATTCAAAATGTTTATCTCTATTTTTTCTCCTGCCATGGTCTAGAATTCCTAAGTGTCATTCCTCAGTAATTGAATTAGGCCACAAGTTTGAGGCCTAATGATGGATCAAAAAATGTATGATATGCTTGAGAGATCAAGACTGCAAATTTATTACTGTTGTAGCAAAGGTTGGCACATGTGGGAGAGGGAGCAGGTACTGCCCTGTGCTACAGGATCCGAGTCAGTGGTCAAGGTCAGCCTCGGTTCATTGACTTCTTCTGAGGGCACATAGTCACTGTAAATATACTTCTCATACCTCATATTCTAATTACAATATAGGATGGCTTTGGAATGACTTTTGTTTATTTCAGTTAATGTCCTAAAGTAATATATGATGTTGAAAGATCTGGAGTAGTGTAAGCTGATTTCTGGTCATTTTGCCTAGTTTCCTAGTGCCCCAAATGGAAATTTCACCCCTCAGGACATGTGTGGATACAGATGTTGTCATCCACAGGCAGATTAGGCAGGGGGCCTGCTCTTAACCCAATCAGCTAAAACTGTCCTCTTTTTAGGGAGCAATAAACAGAAATTCCCATTGTGCTCTCAGCCAACACACTATTAAAAATTGGGATGCATTCCATTTTAATTCTGGAGACCTTACAATCTGAAGTTTGTTTTTGCAACAATTGTAATACCTATTTTCATTCCCATGTTTAGATAGTATACATTGTTTTGCCCATAAATGTCTAATAAGCCTACTTTTAGATGATTTTTAAAGTATTTCACTTGAAGCAAAATGGTAAATCACTTTAAACTTATAATTTTTATGAAATGTAGAATGAAGATACAGTCTTATGTGTCCAATGCTTTGCACAAAAGTATAATAACTTAATTTGGAGTTTTGCTCATGGGTAGCCTAACTGTGCTATGAGACAGCAGTCTTTTAAGGATCCCTCAGTGGCCTTTAGAGCCTCAGTACGAACCTTCTTAAATAAATACAAAATCAGAAAAATCAATATGCTCTTTCATTTGTTATACAGATGTTAAAGACCATTATGAGAAACAGACAGTTGTGTTGGTGGTAACATGATGAATTGAAGTTTGTTAAAGGATATCTGTGGATATTGGACAGTTTTTTACTAATCTCACTTAAAATAGATTTCATTCCTTTCCATTTCTATAAGTTGATTTAATGAAGGTGAAATAACATTCATTTTCTAGGCATTAATTGGCTGGGTACTCCAAACATAGAATTTTACAAACAAGACCTTCAATGAATGCAGGCACCAGGCTTACCCTTCCACCCAAAACAAATACTCTGGGCAACTATATGATACAGTATTTTCAAGTTATTGGGTATCAGGCGATTAAGGGCAGTGATCCCCGAGAGATGGGAAACAAATGAAGTGAGCCTTACAGTTGTCCTGGACCACTGCCAGTACGTATTGTAGGAAAGGGGAACCCAAATGGAGCACAACAGTGTTTCTGAGCGGAATAGGTGCTGGGAGTTTGGGGAGGCCAAGGAGTCCAGCATTCACAGGACAGAGCACCAGAGAAGAGAGATGCACAGATAGAGAGCCCTAGAGTTCTGCAGAGGTACAAGCCTTCAGCTGAGTACCAATCAACACATGAAAAACTACCCAAGGTCCAAGAAAGAGTCATCCAAAAATATTAGAAGGAACAGTCAGTGGAACTCAGGGCTGGAAGTAGTTCCTGTTCCCACCAGCCAAAGTGAAAAATCTCGTAGTTTATAGGCAAATGGAGAGAATGCTCATGAGTGTTTTGCCTCCATAGTGGGACAAAGCTCCTAGACTCCACTGCCTAACAAAGCTTAAGAGCAAAACGCCCTGTAATCAAGTTGCTTAAAGCCAGTGATAAAGAGAAAAATGTTGTAAGTTTCTTGCACTATACATGAAATGGTATAATATTCCCTAAATGTAGATTTAATAAGTCACAAAATATATATTAACCCTAAAGCAACCACTAATATAACAAATAGTTATATAGCTAACAAGCCAAAAAAGTTAGATAAAATGGAATCATAATAATAATGTTTAATGAATCCAAAAAGAGTTAGAGGGAAGAAAAGAAAAAAGGGAACAAAAACCATGTAGACAAATAGGAATTAAAGCAAGATGGTAGGTTGAAACCCAACCATATAAAATATATTAAATGTAAATGGCCTAAACACCCAGTTATAAAACAGAAATTGTCAGGTTCAATAAGAAAGGAAGATTCAATTATATACTGCACACAAGAAACCCACTTAAATATGAAGACACAAATAGGGTAAAAGTAGAAGGATGGAAATGGCAATATACTACTTTAACACTAATCAGAAAAATCAGCAATGGTTATATTAAGAGACAGAGTAGACTTCAGGAGAAAGAATTTTATAGAATAAGGGGTTATTCATAATGCTAACGGTGTTTTCATGAAGAGGACCTATCAAATCTCGATGTTTATATACCTGATTGTAGAGCTTTACAACATATGATACAAAAAATGAACTACAAGCAGATTTAGGCAAACACACAATATTGTTGAAGA